>JAPDNY010000007.1:47604889-47687389 GCA_029375565.1 Gekko gecko | reverse complement strand
TTACTGGTCTTTCTTTTTTTTTCTTGAGTACTTTTGTTGCATTTTATTAGGTATTTCTTCTAGTACCTTAAAAATTTGTGGATGTATTTTCTTCTCCACAGTGTTTGGTTTCTCTTTATACTGTTCTTCTCTAGTTTGTCTTCTTCTAGGGTACTATTATAACTCTGAATATGTATTTTTAAAAGATAGATTATATGAACCCAAAAAATGAATGTCCTCTGTAATAGCTTTACTTCAAGTCTTTGATCTTCTCTTTTGCATCCTAACAGCTGTTAGGTGGTAACAAACGTCCAGGAAATATTTCTATCCCCAACTCCACTATATAATTGAAAAATTCTAGCCACACTCCAGATATGTAGACAAGAAGATAGCTTTTTATTATCATTCTAACTTCAGCCCCACAAACTCAACAAACTGGTGAAGATGCAGCTGTGTGGAAAACTGACTGCCATTCAACTTTTTTTAAAGCTCTGCTGTTCAAGGGGGCATCTGGATTATGGGTAATCATTACCTACTACCTTGGCCAACCATTATCTCTCCTTATATATAATTGAGTTTTCCCTTCCCCGCTGGCCTATGGGGAGTGGAGAAAAATGCGCTCGGTCAGCCATTGGCCTGCCAGCTGTTGCTCAAGGCTGCTGGTGTGCCATTGGCTGGGAGGTGAATGCTGCGAGTGAATGCCGCTGCCAGGAGCTGGGGAAGGGAGGCTGCAATGCCAGCCGTCAGTGCTGGGCGGGGAACAAGGCCAGGGCCAGCGCCAGGGGGACGTTGCAGCCCCGGAGAG
Source organism: Gekko gecko (assembly GCA_029375565.1). NCBI lineage: Eukaryota > Metazoa > Chordata > Lepidosauria > Squamata > Gekkonidae > Gekko > Gekko gecko. Next base: position 47,686,605 of record JAPDNY010000007.1, on the reverse strand, counting down.
ATGGAGTCTCAGCGAGGGGGATGGCGGAGGCTGGGGACAGTGGATGAGCTCCTTCCCCAACGGCCGCCAGGTACGCCTGCCTCCACCATCTTCTTCGTGGGGGGGGGGGCCTGTCTAGCACCCGTTGTCTCGGCTCCACAGTGTGCTTCCCTTCCTAGTTGTAGAATAATAAAGCATCTACTCTGAAGTAGTGTTGGTGTGCCAATCAACTGACCTGTAAAATACTGTTTTTTAATCAACTCAAATATTCTAATAAGCCAAAAATGCTTCTGTGTAGAAGGAAACTATCTTTTTCATTTCAATATACTGTCACTTGTTAGCAGCTTCTGCATTTTTTAAAAAAGTTTTTCAATAGTTACTGATGCGTGGTTTATTTAGGTCTTAATTGCTTTTCTCTGACAATTTTTTTATTGTAGTATGACCTACTGATCCAGAATAAGAGCCAAAGAGTTGTTTAGTGAATTATTCACATTTATAGAAACTTCACCTAACATTATTAAAATAAGTTATTACAATTTTTTAAAAGTTATTTTCACTGTTTTGGAATAAATTTATATATATAAATTAACTAATTGTTTTTGTAATTAGCATAACCATCAAGCCTACTGATAATTAAAACATCTTCTTTCTTGTTCTAATTAACTGATAATACTTTAAATATATTTATTATCTGACTGGACAGATGACCAATTATTTTTTTGACCAATCTAATGCCAAAACCTGTTCCAAAGTAAAGATGTCCAGACCATTGCACACAATCCTGCTACTCAAAGTGGGACATCACTTGTATGTTACATACCTGCAAAAGTACCACACAATATTACCCAGTGTATGCATGCACACATACATCTGAATTCTCACAAACCTGCCATAGCTTTTGATTCTAAGCAATTGAAGGGATTTGGGTTACACATGCTTTGCCAGCAAAAACTTTTATTGGCCTGTAATTATACCCGCATTAGTAATCTAGAGCAACATTTTTCAAACTGTGGTATAGAAACCACCAGGTACCTTAGGGTGTCTGCAGGTCCTCTACAAGAACAGATAGAAAGGCCCATTGGCATTTACCATGAAGGGTCCTTCTCCTCTGAGGTCAGGAGGACATCTCCATGGGTTATTCCCACTGTGCCTTTAGGGAGGCAGGAAATACTTTTTTCCACTTCCCATTGGTGCCTTTGGAATAGCCCATCCGTTAGTTCTGGGACTCAGAAAGCGGTGAGTACAAAAAACTAATGGCCTTGTGCTGTAGAAACACAACAGTTAATTATAACCTGAACGCAAACTGCAACCTGAAGAAAAAACAGAAGTCAGTAAGTTAGACCAGGAAAGAAGAGAACAGCACAAGAAGGAAATGTGATGATGAAAACAAGAGGATGACCTCACAGGAGAAGGACACTTCACAGAAAGTCCCAATGGGCCATTTTCCCTCAGAGGTGGAGGACATCTCCATGGGACCTCCCAGAGCAGCGTCCCTCATCTGGATGGGCCGTCATCATCTGCTGACATCACAATGTGCTGAAGAACACTTCTTCCAAATGCTGCACCTGCTGATGCCACGGTGTCCAGCTTGTAATGGCGTATGAAGGTAGATATGGAGGACCATGTCGCTGCTTTGCAAACCTCCTCCACAGAAGCTCAGTTGTTGAAGGCCATGTTGGTAGATGCGCTTCACAGAGAGTGAGTCATAATGCCCTGGAAGCTTCCAGTCCAGTGGCTTGTAGGCTTCCACAATACAAGACTTTAGAACTATGCTGATAGAGGTCTTGGACATCTTATTTTCTGTCCGTGGAGGAGAGATGTCTACAAACATGGAGTCTGTCTTCTTGAGGGGCTCTGTCCATATGATATAAATCCTGAGTGCCCTTCTAACATCAAGGGGATGCCACACAAACTCCTTAGGATGCCTCGGATGAGGACAGAAAGTTGGCAGATATATTTCTTGTGATCGATGGAAGACCGACGATACCTTTGGCTGAAAGGTAGGGCCTGTGTGGAGCATGATCTTGTCCTTGTGGAAAATACAGAAGCTGGACTTAATTGAAAGTGCATTACGTTCCAAGACCCTTCTTGCGGAGGTCACCACCACCAGAAACAGTGTCTTCATCTGCAGCCACCACAGAATGACGTTGCATATTTATTTACTTATTTAGATTTATATCCCGCCTTGCCTGCACAGCAGTTCATAGGGTGCTTTGGTGAGTGCTTTTATAACAGTATGTAGCCTCCATGTCAGAAAATGATGCACCTGAGGTGTAGATTTGACTGTTGCACCCTGAAGGAAAAGCTGAACGAGAGCATGCCTGGTTACCTTGTAACTGTCCATGGGAGGTAACACCATAGAAAGAGCCATCACCTGTCTGCGTAGGGTAGAAAGTTTCAGCCCAGAGTACAGGCCCTCTTGCAGAAAGGGAAAGGAGAGCTGCCACTGAGGAAGACACAAATTCAATTTTCTTTCATCTACACCACCAGACGAAAGCCTTCCAAATGCAAATGGTGGATTGTCTTCTAGATGACAGTATGGTGTCTGTGACCTTGGCCAAATATCCTAGTTGAGAGAGATTTCTCTGCTCAGTTTCCTGGCGGTCAAGCACAGCCAGTGGGGGTGCCATATCACCCCCTGAAGCAACATGTCCGAGTGTGTGTGACAGCAGCCAAAAGGTAGTTTCTTGCTGTCCCTGGAACAGAGTCTATTCCAGTCAGATGTGGTGAGACTGATCAGAGCTTGGATCAGTGTTCTGAGTTGCAGCCCTGTAGAATCAGCTACCCTCCAAGACCCGACCCAGTACTCCACATACAGACAATACACACTTGCCTTAAAAGGGTAGCCAATACTGTCCTCACTGCACTGTTTTCATGTACAGTCAATCCATACTCAACTATTTATGAGCATTTGCAAAAGCTGTCACAAAGCTTCTCTCTCAATTCTTGGAGTTACTCTGGTTCTCTCTCGGTACCACCATTGTCAGCTAATCAATTAATAGGGCACAAACTACCCGAGGGCTAGCTCCCAGGCATCCTTTTGCTGCTCTGCTGCTTCACAGAACAGTTCAACCTTCTGTGTCTCTCTCTTTTCCCAACACTTTTACTTATGCTTTCTGTGAAAGGGGATCAACTGTTGCCTACTCTTTTTCTCTCTGGGTATGTATGACTGAACAGGGCTTAGTAGCGCAGATCACAAAGATCTGGGCCAACCACATTCAAAATGTAAAGAGTGCACACAACAACTGAAAATGCAACAGGCTGAGCACTGACAAAACAAAGACGATAAAACCACAATGCTCTAACCCTCTCACACAACTAAACTGGGGTCCCCAACATGGTGCCAATGGGTACCTTGGCACCTGCCAAGTGTTTTTAGAAAGTGGGCATGGCCAGGTGGGGTGTTTGCCCAGCAAGGCTTCTGAATGGCTGTGCAGATGTTTTAAAATGTTGCTTTGGTAGCAGCTGTCACCACACCACAAGGATCTTCATTATGTGAATGAAGGTAAGCTGCAGCAGCCATTATGTGGCTGGCTCCAGCTCCTGTGGCTGGTAGCCATTTTGTCACTGTGTCTACAACATTGTGCCAGAATTTTAAAGGTGCCCACAGTCTTAAAAATGTAGGGGACCCGTGCCTTAAATTATGGAAAATTAAGATAGGCTATTGATAATTGAAACAGCAAATATTTAGAAGTCATCCATTACCATGTTCCACTGGTTTGATGTTTCCCCTTTGTGCTCAAGATGAATCCAGGTTAATATGGAGACAACCTAGAGTGGCTTGCAATAAAATGGAGGTTAAACTTAAGAAAGCTTCTTTCTCATGCCCAGGGTTTTATTATCTTCCCTTCTGCTCACCCTCTGCAGACTCCACTACTCTTCCTGTCCCCAAAGGAAGGTGTAATCATGTCCCTTGGTGCTTAGGTAGCCATTGTCCTTCTCCTGGCTAGGTCCATTTGCATTTCTCTGGTGCTGGATCTTCCAACCTGAGAGGTGAGTCATACCCATTCCTCAATCTCATTCCCCCTGAGAGTCAACAAAAGGCACTTTGTAACCTCTCTGAGACTGTACAGAGTACAGACCCAGTTATGACAGACCTTGTCACACTTTGGGATGTACAAATTCTGGAGTATAATGCATTTCACCACATCATGAAACAGAATGCTGGACTATTCAGTTGCCTTGGAGGACCAACAAGCAAGACATAGATGTCAAGGGGAGGACTTAGTAGCCACACAGGTTTAGGGATTGCAGTGAGAAGAGTCAGGAATGCAAAATCACCCATGACTCTTTCATCAGAAATGTCCAGCTGGCTGAAGATGGGGAGGAGGGGAGATTTCACACTTCCCTCTTCCTGACTGCAGTCTCTGACCTGTGTGCCTATTAGTTTACTGGGACCTAAGATTCCAGGAATCAATTTTCCTGGGATTGGAAAGGATTGCTAGTAGTGGGGGAGTACTACAGAATCCTCTGATTCTAAGAGTTACATATGACTGGATCCAACCCATCATATTCTTCAGGAGTTGTTTTACACAAAAAATGGTAATTATTTTCATATTAACGTTTTTGTGATTAATTTTTAAATGTGTAATCAAAACAAAGATTGAATTTAGTTCAGTTTTAGTTGAACATTCAAGTTTTGTTTATAGCAAGCAGAACACATTTGGAGTGTTTGCTTTCGCCACCTTTAAAGAACCATGAACCAATTCAAAAATCATCTGACTTTGCAAAATATTTCAATACTTTGATTAAGCCACTTTATTAACTTAGCTTCAACAGTTGCAATCCAGTCAATCATCTCAAAGTCAAAGGCTTTGATCCAGAACCTTATATGCAGAATAAGGCTCCTACTGCCAACTATGGCAGATGGGAGCTCTGCAAGCAGCTCATTCTCCTTTAACAGCTGGCATTAGGGAAGTTCTCCTTGTGCACGCAAGGCTACCTAGATTGCGCATATAACCAATTGGGCAGTAAGAATGTCAGTTTAACTCAAATGAACTGAGATGTTCAACTCTAGGCATGCCTTTCTTTTCTTCTGTCTTTGGCTGGGTGAGGAGGAAGGAGGAGAGGATTTCTTGAGTTTACCAATCTGATATCACTTCAAAGAGAAACACAGTTTGAGTTTGTGTTCTCCAAATTAGATCACTGTAAAACAGCAAGTCATAAAATTGTGAAATATATGCAATTTTATTCTGGTTCGGTACAAACCACATTTTTTGGTTTGCTTGTTTGTGGCTGAACCACAAACTGAATTACAAATCCATATGAACCAGGAGGTTGGTTTGCAAACTGACCTGGTTCATAAGCCATTTAAAATTTAAACCCCTGCTTTCTGCTCCCCACAGCTTTTCATGGGAGCTAAGGAAGGGGTTTCCAAACAGCCGAGTAGCAGTCCCACTGCTCTTCAGCTGCTCTTCACAAACCACCACAAACTGCACCAAAATCGTGGCAGTTCTTCAGTTAGTGTACATTGCTTCATGAACCACAAACCAGCCAAAATTCAGCCAGTCCGTGCCCATCTCTAGTCTAAACAACCTGACAATATTCTGTCCTAAGTTAGATGTGCCACAACTGAGAAGGTTAGTATGTTAAAGATCAAGATGATTTCCATGGTATAAGCTTTTGAGAATCAATGCTCCCTTCGTCAGATACTTTGAGAGCTTTGATTCTTGAAAGCTTGCACCCTATAAGTCTTATTGGTCTTTAAGTTGCTACTGGATTCCAGTCTTGCTTGTCTACTGCAGACCAACACAGCTACTATCCTAAAACAGTTCTGACAAGAAATCACCAAACATAAAATGATACCACAAACAGATCCAAACCAACAAACATGATAATGATAATGGGTTCTGGAGCCTATGCTGCAAACCTTACTGGAAGTATTCTTGTGTGTTTCCACTGGCTGCTAGAGTTCCAAGGAGTTTTGCCATTACCTGAATTTCTACTGCGTACTTTGCAACAAAAAGTCTTACTAAGACACGTCTTATTTGGAGAAGATAACTATAATGAGAGTCAGATGTCTCCTCTCACATTTATTTATTTAAAACACTTTAATGCTGCCCTTTCACCTGGTCAGGCTCCCCAAGGTGGCTGTCAGAGTCCTTAACTTAGTCAGCAAAATACCAGGCCTTGTTCATTGAAGCAAGAATAGTATTTATTTTAAGCTGCAAGATTAGGTTACTGGAACAGAAGCATTGTTAAGAATACCTTAGTTACATGAAGCAGACAGTTATACCCTCAGGGGGGAATGGGACCCCCCTTCCTCCGCCAATAGAAGCTCAGCGCGCGTGCGGGAACTAGAGACAGCAATAATTAATGCAGTTCCCGCCGCCCCAACTTTCCCAGCCTAGCCGTTGCTTTCGAAAGCGATATGAAGCTAACAGCCTGGCTCTTCCAAGGTCTTAGGTCTGGGTAAGATACGGCCTGTACGCCCAGGCAGTCGAGGCAGCTCCCCACATTCCATTCGAACAGACCAGGTGCATAAATCAACACCACACAGTCCCAACCTCCCTCCCTTCACGAAAACAGTCCCAACCTCCCTCCCTTCTCCATCCATCATGGCAGGGCTACCTGACAGTGGCAAACAAAAGAAATTAAAATATGTGAGCAATTAAAAATACATGTTAAATTATAATTCAATTTAAAACATTTTAACACCAAAAGGAGGGCCAGTAACCATTATGGGAGTATGCCAGATGAAGCAAAAAAAAAGTCTTCAACTGCTGGTGAAAGACACCAATAGAGGGAGACAGACAAATCTCCCTGGGGAGGGAGTTCCAAATTTTAGTGCCACAACTGAGAAGGTCTAGCTTCAATGGTGGGCATAACTGAAGCAGGAAAATGGGGTTCTTAAAGTATGCTGGTCCCAGGCCATTGTGGAAGGGATACTAGTCAATCTGATTTAGAACTAATAAGTAACACACATGATGAAGTATCCCAGTGACTTCTGTGCATAAGAGTTAGATTGTACTGGAACAGGTGAGTTGACAGCCACATCCATAGCAAACTGAATACAGTTTTATGGGTTTGCCAAAAATTAACATGTCAACATTTTCACTGCCTTCAAGCCTTTTTCAAAAATTTAAACAATGTAATGATAATACATACTATATTACCTTTACAAGCATACTTCCAATTAAAAAAAAATTCCACATAAAGCTTTCAATTCATTTCAACATTCATTTATTTACAAATTTATATCCCACCTTTCTGCCCTTATCAGGACCATCCAAGGCAGCTAACAAATTAAAAACACACATTATAAAATCACATTAAAAAATTAGAACAAAAACACATCATTAAGACAATCAACCTGGATAACCCAAGTAAGCCCCATCTCATCAGATCTCAGAAGCAAAGCAGGGACAGCTCTGGTCAGTTTTTGGAAGGGAGACCACCAAGGAATACCAATATCATGACAATGAGAAACCACCTTTGAACGCCTCTTGCCTTGAAAATCCTATGGGGTTGCCGTAAGTCAACTAAGACCTGATGGCACTTTCCACCACCACCACGAGAATTAAAACCAAGCTAAAATACACATATAAAACCATAAAAACAATAGCAGCAGAAAAAATCTTCACCTGCTGGTGAAAGATAGGAACGGAAGAAGACAATCGAGTCTCCCTAGAGAGAGTTCCTGAGTTTTGGTACCACAGCAGAGAAGGCCCTCTCCCAGGTTGCCACCTACTTAATCTCAGAAGGCAGGGGCACCCAAAGCACAGCTTCAGAAGACAGTGGACAGGTAGTTTCATAAGGGAGTAGGTGATTCTTCAGATATGCTGGTACCACACTATATAGGGCTTTAAAGATCAACACTAGCACCACGAGTTGTGCTCAGATACAAACTGGGAGCTGGTATACATAGGCCAAGACTGGAACGATATGGTCTCTACGAACCACTCCAGTCAACATCCTGGCTGCATTATTCTGCATCAACTTAAGTTTCTGAATGCTTTTCAAGGGAAGCCCCATGTAGAGTGCATTGCAGTAAGATAATCTAGATACAACCCAGGCTTGTTCCCCAGTAACCAGATCTTTTCTGCCTAGGAAAGGCCATAGAAAAAAATCTGGCCACTTTGGCTAACCAGTAGAAGATGGTATAAGCACTCATGGTCACAGCTGCCACCTGCTTATGCAGCAGTAGGCCTGGGTCCAAGTGCACCCCCAGACTATGGACCTGATCCTGCAAGGGAAGTACAATCCCATCCATAATGGGTGACATCTTAAATCCCAGGTCAGACCTTCTGCTCACTGTGAAAAATATATTTTTTCTTTGGAGGTCTGAAATGAACAAAACCTTCACTCTGAGTTTCAGAAGTTTTTTCTCTGTGGACAGAGAACAAGCAGGAAGGGGGAAGTCAGTTCAAGCACTTTTCGAACATACCTCAGCCCACCTTCATACAAATGCCAATAGATCTAGCTGGAGAGATAATGGGTTAGTCTGGTTTCCCCCTTCTCCAAGTAAGGAACAGACCTCTGGAGGACTTTAGACTAAAAAGTCTCCAGGAATAATCACCAGGAAGAAGCTCCAGGAAACGCTTCTCCGACCTGGCCTGACCTGGTCAGTAGGTGGGGAAAAGAGAGGTGATAAAACCAGAGGAGCAAGGAGGAAGCTCTCTTTTGTCCTGGGTCTATCAGGGCAGACAACTCTTAACTGAGGTCTAGCGGAGGCAGCCATTTGATCATGTGCTGCCCCAGAGAGCTACAGAAAGCTTCAAGGTAAGGGAAAATCTGTAGAAATCTGTTAACTTCTTAAGCTTTAGGAGCCTGTCCTATTTTAACATCTGATAGGGCATGTACAGAGAGAGGGTGAAAGGATTTGCATTTTACCCATTTCTTTTGAATCCCTTGCTCAGTCTGGTGCTGTGCTAAAGGTATGCTTGTGAACATTTTCTTTTTAATAAATACTTTATAATATGTTGTCAAAGGCTTTCACGGCCGGAGTTCATTAGTTGTTGTAGACTTTCCGGGCTGTATGGCCATGGTCTTGGCACTGTAGGACCTGACGTTTCGCCAGCAGCTATGACTGGCATCCTCAGAGGATGACCATGATATCTAGAAATGGGAGTTTATCCCCGATTTCTTTTTCCATGGTGAATTGTATGTTCAGGTGGATGTTGTTGAGGTGGTCTAAAAACTCCATCAATTCTACTTCTCCATGGCTCCAACAAGAATAAAAGAACATGAAAGACACTGCAGACTGTGCCAACCTGAAAAATCAGCAGTGGCTAAACATAGCCTAACTCAAACAGGACACAGTATCTTATTCCAAGACACTGAAAGGCTGGACAACACATCCAATTACCATGTCAGATTACCCAGGGAAGCCATTGAAATTCATAAACATAAACACAATTTCAACAGGAAAGAAGAGAGTTTAAAAATAAGCAGGGCATGGTTTCCTGTCCTGAAAAACACGAAATGCTCTACAACTTACAACAGCACTACAGATAAGATTAGAATTTCAACAGCCAATTCATATGCAAAAGAACCTCCTCAGGAAAGTTCCTCTATTAGCATGTCACAGACTGGGGAACTCCTACAAGATAATGACTCAGCCCTACCCCACCTTCCTGAGTGGATATAAATTACCTGCCTACCAGTTTTCTTCTCACCTTGAGAGTACTTCATCTTTCTGTGTTATACCTCTGAGGATGCCAGTCACAGCTGCTGGTGAAATGTCAGGTCCTACAATGCCAAGACCATGGCCATACCACCCAGAAAATCTACAAATACTAATATTTTATAACTTTTGATGCTGGTAGTGGTTCTCTGTACCACACAGACCTCCACTGTCTCAGGCACGCTATTTTAAAAGGACTGCTGTGGGGAAGGCAGGTGCAAGGCAGTAAACTGTCTCAATCGTGACCAGGCAACAGGAGATACAGAGGCAAGGCCTCATATCTTAGAAGGGAAGCTGGGAGTCCTGACTCTCCCAGTAGGCAATTCCTACAAAGGTCAGGTGGTGGTGGCAGGTTACCCAGGAGAGAAAGAGAAGCCTCTCCAGGTGTTGGAGCGCAGGGCAGAATAGGACCTGCAGGCCAAAGCTGGGGCCTGTTCCGCCACACTCACCAATAGCACTTCCGTCTTGTCAAGACTAAGCTTCAGTTTATTAGCTCACATCCACTCCAAAACTGCCTCCATGTACCAGTTTAGAGTTTCTACACTTTTCCTGGGATTTGCTGGAAGGACAAGATAAAGCTAAGTGCATGTTGGTGACAACCCAGCCCAAATCTCCCACTCCAAATTTAACCCACACTGATTTGCTTTTCCCCACATATCAGATATTTCAGTTCAGGTTCTATTCCTCACTTTTGATGGCCCTCGCTGGCTCAGTTAAGAGCCTTGGATCCAACATTACTGGAGAAGAAAGATATTGCAGCTGCAAAAAAAAAAATGCTTTCTTTCAATTCAGTCTAGCATAAAAGATGCCCCCCTACCTTGATAAAGATGATATAGCCACCTGGAACCAATCCACAGTAGCATCAAGACTTGATTTCTGTAATGCTCTCTACCTAGAGCTCCTTCCAAAGTCAATTCAGAGATTGCTGGGGGTCGGCTGTTATCAGGAGCCAGATGGACCATGCATATTACTCACATTTTGCAGTCACTACACTGGTTGCCCATCAGTTAATGTGCCCAATTTAAGGTACTGGCTATCGCATACAAAACCCTTCATGGCCTTAGTCTGTCATATCTGTGGGACTATCTCTCCCCCTATGCTTCTCCACAACATCTTCGGTTACTTGAGCAGGACTTTCTGTGGGTGCCGCCATGCAAATGGGCAAAATCACGAACTGCCCATAAACATGCATTCTCAATTGCCCTCCCGCCACTTATGAAATAGCCTGCCTGTTGAGGTTGGGAAGGCTCCCACCCTCCTGGCTTTCTGCAAAATATACAAAACTGAATGATTCAAAAATGGATTTGCACAGAAAACAGGGCTATACTCTAACAAAATGATTCAGAAAGAAACTTGGGGTAAAGCACTATATAGTTTGTACTGTCTGTTGTACTGTCTGTTGCTCTAAGTATGTTACTGTTTTGTAACTTTTGCATCATTTAATGTGTCATGTTAATATTTATGCTTTGCTTCACTACTGTTTCTGATCCCTGGCTGGTTCCAGATTTCTACAAGTCAAATCCTATTGGATGTCCCATCCTGTTGATTGTATTGACCTATTCCATGTAATCCATCTTGAGTCTCAGCGAGGAAAGTGGACCATAAATAACATAAATAAATACCCATTGCTATTGGGATATAACTTTAATTTAAATTTGTTTTCTAACTATAATTCAGAACAAACACACTAAGTCAGAAACACACATTCAATTTAAGTCATCAGAATTTTCTGGAAAGTTTTCTGAATTTGTTTCCAAGTCTAATTTTTCCAGAAAACCCTCTGTGAAATATTTTAATAAAGTTAGTACTATTACAACAGTTAACATTTATTGTAAAAAGAAGGCTGGGTTCTAGAAAGTTTCAGAAAGTCATAGGGGCTTCCCCCCCCAGAAGTCTGCAATCACAAGCATATAAGAACAAATACATATAACCTTCATAATGCGTTTTACAATTATAACAATTTGTGCAGCAAGGCACATAAATTACTTGCATAAAACTGCTTGTTTAAATAAAGGACACCTACTTATACAAAAATCAAAATTCCCTGGAGAGAAAGAAAACAATTGCTTTAAGAACCCAAAGCCTGATTGACAAGCTGAAATCAGAGGGCATAAGATATAGATGGGAAATTCCTAAAGGTGTCAGTTTTTCATTCAAACAGAAGAGAGTCACCATCAAGTCAGTTGACCAAATGACCAGATTCATCAATGATAATTTTATAGACTCTGATAAATAATTACAGAATCAACATGGAGAGTCAAATAATTTCATGGAATGTTAATGGACTGAACTCACCCCAAAAAAGGAAAAATGTCAGACTCTGGTTGGAAAAACAGAAATGCGATATTGTTTGCTTGCAAGAAACACATATTAAAAAATCAGATGCCAAATTTTTGATTCAAAAAAGATTAGGAGAGGAATTTTATTCACTCTCCTCTCAAAAGAAAAAAGGAGTAGTTACATATATTAAAAAAGAGTTGGAACCAAAAGAAATTTTCAAAGACAATGAAGGGAAATTTTTGGCGGTAGAAGTTGTGCTGCAGAATAAAAAGACATTAATTGTTAATCTCTATGCTCCCAATGGGGCAAAAGAAAACTTTTTCAGAATTTGTGGGAACAACTACGACAGTTGACCTATGAGCAAATGATTTTAATGGGCGATTTTAATGGTACTGTTGACAATGTTGTTGATAGAAAATCAAAAAAAGGAATTGAGGCCATGGGCAAACTTCCTAAAGTCTTTTTCCAGTTGATTAAACATGAACATTTGGCAGACGTTTGGAGAACTAAACATCCCAGAGACAGTGAGTACTCTTTTTATTCATCAAGACACGAGTCTTTTTCCAGGATAGATATGATGTGGATGACAGAGAACCTAATCTTGCAAACACGCAAAATTGAGATACTACCTAGGACTCTTTCTGACCACAGTCCGATAAAATGGTCAACGTATGTTAAGAGAAAAAAATTTCGATGGCGACTCAACGAAGATTTGCTGGACAAGCAAAATATTGTGGATAAAATAAGGACAGAAACCCAAACATACTTTCAACTGAACTTAAATAAAAGTGTACAGACGCAAACGGTATGGGAAGCCTACAAGGCTGTGATGAGAGGACATCTGATTGCAATTAATAATAATGAAAGGAAACAACAAATGAAAATAGACAAAGAAATTATGGGAAATATTCGGAAAAAAAGAAACAGAACTTAAGAAAAGGCCTGGTAAAAAGAAGATTTTGAGAGAATTGAGGATCCTAAAGGAGCAATATGCGGCAAGGTTGAACAAAGAAGTATTTTGGAACTTGAAAAAATTGCAACAGAAATCCTTTGAAGGTGCAAATAAACCTGGCAAATATTTAGCATGGCAATTAAAGAAAAGAAGAGAGAATAAAACAATCACTTGTTTGAAAGATGGAAATAAAGAGATCTTGGACCCAGGAGGAATTAAAAGGGAATTTTTCAAATACTATGCGACTCTCTTTCAATCGAAACAAGCAGATCCTCAAAAAATGTTGGATTACCTATCCAAAGTTAATTTGATACAACCAAATCCAGAAATGAAAACACTCCTAAATGCTGCAATAACTAAGGACGAAATTAGTAAAGCAATAGCCGAGGCAAAAATCTCCAAAGTCCCAGGCCCGGATGGCTTTTCAGCTAAATTTTATAAAAAATTTCATGAAGATTTGGTTCCGGTGCTGGAGATTCTTTTAAATGAAATTAGAAAGACAGGAAAGATCCCTGACTCCTGGAATGAAGCTGCAATCACCTTAATTCCTAAAGAAATGCAAGATTTAACAAATGTTAAAAACTATCGGCCCATTTCATTATTGAACAACGATTATAAAATATTTGCAAAAATATTGGCAGAGCGCCTTAAAAAGTTTTTGAAAGATACTATTGTGGAAGATCAAGCTGGTTTTTTACCAAATAGACAAATTAAAGACAATATGAGGGTTGTATTGGACGCAATTGAGTATTATGACAAACATCCTGAAAAAGAAGTCGCTTTTTTATTTTTGGACGCAGAGAAGGCCTTTGATAATTTAAATTGGGAATTTATGTTTAAAGTGCTTGAGAAATCTATGATGGGCGTAGAATTTACAAGAATGATCCAATCGATATATAAAGAACAAAAAGCTTCGGTGATTGTTAATGCAGAATCAACAGATATGTTCCGGGTAAGAAAAGGTACTAGACAAGGTTGTCCCCTGTCACCATTGTTATTTATCTGGATTTTGGAGATTTTGCTACAAGCGGTCAGAGATGATGTTAATATAAAAGGGTTGAATATTGGAGGTTTTTCATTTAAATTAAGAGCATTTGCGGATGATATCATGTTTATTGTTGAAGATCCTGTTAATAATATGCCTAAGGTATTTGAAAAAGTAAGAGAGTTTGGTGATCTTGCAGGGTTTTATGTCAACAAAAATAAATCTAAGATACTGTGTAAAAATATGATTGGTACAAAGCAACAAATGTTACAAAATGTGACAGAATGTGAAGTGGTTAAAAGGGTTAAGTATCTGGGAGTTGAAATTACAATGAAAAATATAGATTTGTTCAAGAATAATTATGAAAAATTGTGGGGTTCGATAAAGAGTGATTTAGAAAAATGGGAAAAACTAAGGTTATCTCTTCTTGGAAAAATTGCCGTTATTAAAATGAATGTACTGCCCAGGTTAATGTTTTTGTTTCAGACAATACCAATTGTGAAAGATGGAAAAGTGTTGGTAAAATGGCAAAGAGAAATCTTTAAGTTTATCTGGGCAGGGAAGAAGCCAAGAATAAAAATGAAGATAATGTATGATACTAAGGACAGAGGTGGCTTCCAAGTCCCGAATTTGCGTTTGTATCATGAAGCAGTATGTATGTCTTGGTTATCTGAATGGGTAAATTTGGAAAATAGAAAACTTTTAGCTCTTGAGGGGCACGATTGCAGATTTGGCTGGCATGCCTATCTTTGGTATGGGAAAAACAAAGCTGACTCCATGTTTAAGCATCATTATGTAAGGAGGACATTGTTTGATGCATGGACCAGGTATAAGGATACAATATCGGATGAAAGGCCTCTGTGGATTGTTCCAGCTGCAGTTATACATTTGTTTTCAGAATATAGAGGCAATGATTGGTTGAAGTATCAGGAATTGTTGCAAAGAGAAGGAAAAAATATGTTTTAAAACCAAATAATGAATTAGAATTTGAGTATGGTTGGCTACAATATTGTCAAATAAGGGACATTTATAAAAAAGATTGTAAAGAGTTTGGTTTTAGGGCTATGAATGATGATTTTGAGAATATATGGTTGAAAAAAGAACGGAAAATGATATCAAAAATGTATAAAACTTTGTTGACTGTATATACTTTGGATGAAACCGTTAAAGAACAAATGATAAAGTGGGCCATAAATATGAACAAAGAAATTTCTATGGAATCATGGGAATTTTTGTGGAAAAGATCTTTTAAAATGTCCACTTGTATTAACGTAAAAGAAAATTGCTATAAGATGATGTATAGATGGTATATGACACCAAAAAAGATTGCTAATATTAGCATGGATAAGAACTTGAGTAATAAATGTTGGAAATGTAAAAAAGTAGAGGGTTCTTTTTACCATATGTGGTGGTCATGTGATAAAGCGAAAGCATATTGGTCTAATATACATTGTGTGATGCAGAAAATATTGAAAACCCCAATTGAGAGAAAGCCTGAACTTTTTCTCCTCGGTTTGACAATGGAAAAAATTCCACAAGAGAAAAGGACACTGTTATGGTACATGATTACGTCGGCGAGAATGGCCTTTGCTCAGCATTGGAAAATGGAGAAGGTACCAGATATACATGACTGGTTGAGAAAATTGTTTTTTTTAGCAGAAATGGACAAAATGACAAAGAAATTAAATGGACAAATGGCAGAACAGTACTTAAAAGACTGGGAAGGATTGAAATTGTATCTAGAAACTGAATATAGAATGAAGGGGAAAATATATAATTTGGATACGTACGGATATTGAATGAGAAGTGAAATGAATTTTGAACTGTATGTACTGTTATACATAATATGCTGAAATTGTAGAGGTTATATATAATTTAAATGTGTTACCTGGTTTGTCGAGGTATTTAAGTCTAAACTTGATTGCCTTATAATTTTTTCTGTTTGTTATTAGCAGTGTTGGAAGCCTATTAGGGGGGTGGGGGGATTGGGATCTTACTTTTTGGAAACTGTATTGGTAACGTGATTGGAAATGTTGAATATATCCCAATAAAAATTTTGTTTCAAAAAAAAAAAAGAACCCAAAGCAATTAATTGACTGGAAGTGTTGATAGGTAATCAATTTGTAGCATGAAGTGCAGAAAAATCCAGACCCTGAGAGACTCTTGTATTCGATTGTCAGCTTGATCATTCAAGTATTTAGAAATCTTGCAATTTAAGGATTAAAAATATTCTATCAGTAAAATCCAGCAGTGCATTCAATTGTATTAGATGATTTATAATCTATTAGATTCTGAACTCATCAATATCCAATTTTTAAAATGTAATTTAAGTAGTCTTCTGTTTAGTCCAGTACTATGCTATTTATCTGTAAAATTATCTTTCTCCCTTTCCACAAGAATTTCTTTTCAAAGTAACTCAAAAACATTAACATACAATGGCTTGGAACCAGCCTATATGGTTCCAAGGGTGCAAGGATTTCTACCCACACAGCATGATTTTCTCACCTCACCTCTCCTCTCCCATAGCAGCTCAGTCCTGTTCTTGGGGCACAGAACCCCCACAAAAAGGATTCTAGGGGACATTTTGAGCTGCTGAAGGAGGAGAAAAATCATGCTTTGAGGTTGGAAATCCTTGTGCTCACAAAAATGTCTATGCTGGATTCAGCCACATAACATTAAAATCGATCAAATAACCATTAAAGAAAAAGCCAATCACTTGTAAGGAGAACAACAACAGAACAGACAAGTAACTGAAAAATTAACAAAATAAAGATCTAAGAAGTCTGGTGAATGAACGCCAACCATCAAGTTGGAAGATACACATTGGGGCAAGGGAGAATTCTGAAGATTCTCAGAAGGTAAGGAAAGGATTTGGCACATTCATATATAAGCAGATAGCCAGATACTGAAATTATAACATTTAATGCTTTAATGATTAACATAAACACTTTTAACAGTGCTCAGAAACAAACTGGAACAGAAACAAACTGGCATCAGTGTAGGTTTTACAATGCAAGCTAACTGAGTTAAAATAAATGGTTGCCACAATATGACCCTGTTTTTTTGTTTTATTTTCAAGACAAACAAACATAAAATGGGTAAATGTTCCCTTGCTCGAAAGCCAGTCGAATCCGACTCTAGGGTTGCGGTGCTCATCTCCGTTTCAAAGCCGAAGAGCCAGCGCTGTCTGAAGACGTTTCCGTGGTCATGTGGCCGGCATGACTAAACACCAAGGCGCACGGAACGCTGTTACCTTCCCACTGAAGTGGTACCTATTTATCTACTTGCAATTTCTTGCTTTCGAACTGCTAGGTTGGCAGGAGCTGGAACTAGAGACAGAAGCTCACTCTGTCTTGCGGCACCCGGGTCTTGAACTGCTGAACTACTGACCTTCCACAGCCTGCAGTTCAGCGTCTTAACCACTTGAGCCACCGCAGCTCCATAAAATGGGTACACTGATATATATCATTTTTCTCTGTTAACCTACCTCATACGTCATCTAGACCTATGCCAATTTTCCAACATGTATATAATATTTTGCAATATAGGTATATAAATCTTATTTTCTACTAATTTAACCTTTGTCTAAGTATTTTAATATAATCTTCCATTAGCTATATATGGTTATATGGTTCTTATTTTCTTCTAGTTGGATTATCTAAACCTCTCTCTCTCTCTGAACTCAATTTTTAGTCCATCTTTAGGATCTTACTCCATTATAAGTCTCTAGATTTCTCTAGAGTTTTTCAGTCCTTCCTTCTTCTTTTCCTCCTAATTTCTCTTTTTAAGTTTTAAAGTCTTAATTCTGTGTCTTTTTTCTTTATAGGTATAGGAGCCGTTTTCTGGGAGTACCCATCTATAATCAATTCTTGAAGTGGTTTGAAATTCCATAAATTGTTTTTTTCTCTCTCTCTGAGTCAGTGTATAAGTCAATGTTTTGAAAGCTTCATCAGTATTAGTGTCTTTATAGGGTCTCAGGTGCACTTCTGCAGAAGTTTTATTTCTCCTTGGAGGTGCTGGTTTCATTCTGTAGACCATTTCAATTAGATTATAGGCTTCTTCTATATCCTCTATATAGAAGTATCCTTGCTTCTCCTCCTTCCATTGTGGCTGGGCCTTCCTCCATCTTGCTTGGTGTTTGTTGTTGAAGTAGATCCATTTTGTCTTGCCTAGAAGCGAAAAGTTCTTTCACTGCTGTTTTTACAGTAGCAATAATTGAATTTTGGATTAAAATCTGGAGGTCTTGAAATGAAAATACAGCCTTTTGTGATCTATCTGTGCCATCCATTTTTACAACCATATGTTAAAACCAAAGCATCTCAAAGTTCTTTTTCTGCAAGATTTTACAATTCACACCACCACTATTTACAAAATATAGCTGTTTTAGTCATATTAGAGACAGAGTCAGTATCAACAACATTCAAGAATCTTATCAATTGTTTACATTACAAAACAAGACAATCAGAACAAAACGTACTTTATAGTTCAGCAAGCATAAACATAAGATGTTGTGGGAATATGATGTATAAAAAGTTCAGGGTAAGATCCAGATCTCCTCCATGGTCTCTGTGCATCACACCTATGGGATTTAGTGCGCCTGCGCTGATCTGATCAGTGTTGTACAAAGCTCACAATGGGATTTTCGCACCTCCACCCTGAGCATGCACGGGAACCCCTACTGCGCATGCACAAGGGGGTGGAGCATGGACATCCCTCCAGTTCTCTTCTGACTGCCATGCTGTTAGCAGCTTTTTTGTCAGTTGGTGTTGTTCGTTTTCTCCTCACTTCGGGAATTCTTCATTTCTTCATCCATTGGAATATTTTCTTAGTCTGTTAAACTTTTTCGTTACGAACTGTTAGAGGAGGCAGCAGGGTGAGAACTTTCTGTGGTCTTCGGACCTTCGCCCCCCCCTCACTTTCCTTCGCTCACGACTGAGGAACTTGTTCCTTAAAGTGGGGATGCATCAAGTGGTGTGTCTTGTGTGGGAGTAAGTTGGCTCCTCGGGATGAACACACGCTCTGTATACTTTGTTTGGGTGAATCTCATCGTCCAGAGGGTTGCACTGTCTGTGCGAAGTTCTCAAATCAAACACGCAAGAATAGAGCGGCAAGATTGAAAGTTGCCCTTTCGGAATCGGCCCTTGCCCCTCCGTCGTCAACCACGTTGGCTGAACCTCCTCCTAAGTCATCTACGTCGACTGAACCCCCACCTGAATCATCCACATCAATGTCAAGGTCAACGGCCACCCTACCGATGCCAAAACCACCTCGACCAGTTAAGTCTGCTTCTGATACGGGGCCAGCCCCTTCCAAATCTGTCTCTTCTGCCTCGACACAAGTGAAGAAACAGAAGAGAGATAAGTCAGAGAGACATGGCTCTCATAAATCGTCTGTTGGGGACCTGCAGAAGTCTCACAAGGTGAGCAGCATGGTAATCCCTAAGGGCTCTGTGCTGCGTATGATACCACAGTCGCATTCCCTATTGGCGCATCAGTCCATAGCGGAGCTACCTAAAATACAATCGGCGCCCCCGATTGAAATTCTCGACTCTCCAGTCAGGCAGCTGAACCCTCCGGTATTGGAGATGAAGCTTGGATGACGCCCTCCATTGGTATCGGCTTCCAAAGCTGAAGACAATGTGATCATGGAGGTTTCCAGTGTTGGCCACCACTCTCCATCCGCTTCCTCCTGGACTAGCAGTCGCTCCAACCCCAACTGTTGGTACCGACCTGATAACCAATCCTGCTCTCCCATCCGTGTGGATGATTGAGGTCGATGGGATGAATATCCGGTCCATCCTGACCAACACCACTTGTCCTGTTCACTCAGGAGAGATTATTCGCCCAAGCCACCTTCAGGTCCGGGCTCTCCTTCCCGATACCAACACTACCCATCAATGTTCCCTCCATGGGACCACCGTCATCACATGCTGTACTGGTTCTCCTCGTACCCTCTATCGGCATCGATGCCCTGGCTGACACCTATGAGGCCACATGACCGTTTGACCCTACCTCACTCTCCATGTCATCCACCCCCTTCCGCATCCCTCTCCAAACCATCAAAGTCTCCTCCTCCAAGGCAAGTCTTACCTCGTCTTCCACCGTCTCCTCCACCACCATCCTCAGTTACTCCAAAGGAGCTTCACCCAATGCCGATTCCTACCCAGAGGTCTCCATCACATTCCGAAACCAGTCACTTCCGATGTTGACCAGTCCGAGGATGAGACCTCACCTGGAGATACTTCCCCAAAACATAAGGTCTCCGATGACCTCCCAATTTCCCCATCAGAAGATGTCTTCATATGGAGATCTCATCAAAAGAATGGCTCATTCATTGGGTCTGTCTATCGTCCAACCTCAACCATCGATATTGGAAGCGGTTTACGATGTGGTCCAGATAGACACATCGACAGCCATTTCCCTTCAAATGTTGAAGGTTCTACTGCTTGCTGTGAAAGCCCCCTGGGAGAAGCCCTCATCTGCACCAGTGTCGACCAGGAGACTGGAGCGCATGTACCGAGTGCAAGAGGAGGGAGCAAAATTCCTACAGATCCATCCAAAGCCCATCTCCATGGTCATCTCTTCTTCTTCCAGGAATAGACGTACTCACATGACTCCTTCTGACAAGGAAAGCAAGAAGCTTGAAGCTTTTGGGAGGCGTTTTTATTTGGCAGGTGCCCTGGGAATCAAAACATCCAATTATGTCGCATGCATGAGTAGGTACGAGTATGCGTTATGGCAACAACTTACAGACATTCTGCCATCCCTTCCTGATGACACATGTCAAAAGGCCGGACTCTGCAACAGGAGGGCATGGTTCTGGCGAAGCAGCTCCTGAATTCATCGAAACATTCACTGGATACCTTCTCCAAAACTATATCTTCAGCGGTCGCTCTTCGTAGGCACTCCTGGCTGTGCACAACCTCTTTGACACCTGATACCAGGGCTTACATAGAGGATCTGCCCTTCGATGGAGATGGGCTATTTCATTCCTCTACTGACTCTGCTCTTCAGGAAATGGACAAGAGCATAAAAGCCTCTAGATCCTTGGGTGTTTCTGCTCCCTCCAAGCCATACCGCCAACGTTCCTGGTTCCGTTATGGTTCAAAACGCCCATATAATAAACCATCCCCAGAGGGTACCTGGAGACCTCGTCAGTCATCCACGAGCCAACACCAACAGTACCAATACCCTGTGAAGTCCAGATATGGCTCGCAACAACAAAATTCCAGGGCAAAACCTCAGAAGACTCCCAAACAGGGTCTTTGACTTGTCCCAGATTACTTCCAAGGACTCTAGCTGCCTTTCCCCATTCCTATCGGTCTGTTGGGTCATCACTATGGACTGATGGGTTTTATCTATACTAACCCACGGCTATTCAATAGAATTTGTGGACTTTCCAATATGGCCTGTTTTCCTGGTTGCCCCTCCTTCTCCAGGAGATCATTTCCCTCTTGGCAAAAGATGCGACACAATGAGTGCCGAAGGCATATGAAGGAACAGGTTTTTACTCCCGTTACTTTGCCGTTCCCAAACGGGACAGGGGCCTCCGTCCAATCTTAGACCTACGTGGCGTCAACATCTTTGTGGAATACTGCAAATTCAAAATGACATCCTTACAAGTGATTCTCCCTCTCCTGGATCAGGGCTCCTGGATGACCACCATCGACTTCCAAGATGCCTATTTCCACCTCAATATCCACCCGTCTCATCAGAAGTACCTCCGGTTTGCCATAGGGGACCTCCACTTCCAGTACAAGTGTCTCCCATTTGGCCTCTGCACGAAGCCAAGACTCTTCACTAAGACAATGGTAGTGGCGGCAGCCTATCTTTGTCTGCAGGGAATCAACATCTTTCCCTACATAGACAATTGGCTCTTAGTGGCAGATTCCTCAGTGCTCCTGGAGAACCAAATCTCCCAGACGCTCCATATCCTATCCTCCCTGGGCCTACAGGTCAACCGTCCAAAGTCCCATCTGCAGCCCACACAGAGGGTGCAGTTTATCAGGACAGTTCTCGACTCTACGACATGCATGGCATATCTCCCTGCAGACAGAGCGGCAGCCTTAGTATCCCTCATGATCGAAGTGCAGACAAACACCCGGTCCATGGTTTTCCAAGTCCAATGTCTGTTAGGCCATATGTCACCCACCACATCCGTACTGCCGTTCGCCAAACTTCACATGAGGCCTCTACAGATGTGGTTCCTGCAGCACTTCAAGCCATGTCAAATGAACCAATCCATCCGTCTCCAACCCCCACCGTATGTACGAGACTCCCTACTGTGGTCAATGGAATCCAACCTAACCCAAGGTGCACCTTTTCACCCACCGAACTGTGGTCAATGGAATCCAACCTAACCCAAGGTGCACCTTTTCACCCACCGAACCCACATCTCACACTTACCACCAACACCTCCTTGTGGGGATGGGGAGCCCATCTCAATGGCTTATGTGTCGAGTACCAGTGGGATGGTCTCAATTCAACCAAGTACATCAACTACCTAGAACTGCTGGCAATAAAACTGGCACTGAGCTCCCTCCAGTCCATTCTCCAGGGGCACTGCGTAGCTGTTCTGATGGACAATACTACGGCGCTCAGCTATGTCAACTGTCAATGTGGGATGGTGTCCTGGAGCCTATGCCATCTGGCAATCGACCTCTGGGAATGGTGTATAGGCAACAACATCTTCCCTGTGGCCACTCACATTCTGGGGGCCTGCAATGTGAAGGCAGACCTTCTCAGCAGGGGTCTCACTCAGCATCATGAGTGGGAGCTGAACTGGACTTACCTTTGCCCACTCTTTCAGAAATGGGGCAGTCCACAGATAGACCTCTTCACCTCCAAAAAAAACATAAAGTGGCCTTTCTTCTGCAGTTGGGGGGAGCGGACCCTCTCTCTCTAGGAGACGGCCTCCTCTACCCATGGGGACAGACACTCCTTTATATGTTTCCTCCTCTACCCCTCCTGTTATGGGTGGTTCAGAAACTACCCAGGCTCATGCCGGACTGTATCCTAGTGGCTCCATGATGGCCCAGGCAACCCTGGTTCACCACTCTTCTTCACCTCGCAAGAGGCAGGTACTACCATTTTCCCAGGGTACCGGATCTCCTCCTCGCGGACAACGGAACGCTGCTTTATGTCAGGGTCAAGAACCTGAAACTGACAGCCTCACAAATAAATCGATAACCTTCTCTGATCGTTTCTCAGAGGTCCTGCTGAATGCAAGAAAGGCTTCCACTTGTCTTTCTTATCAGAGGAAGTGGCTTAGATTCCTAACCTTCTTACAGTCTTCAACCACTTCACCAATGTCTGTAGGCCTGGATAAAATCCTCGAGTTCCTCCTGTCGCTCACTGATCAGGGCCTTTGCCACTTGTCTGTTAAGGTCTACTTGGCAGCCATTTCTGCTTACCACGACAGACTGGATGGCTACTCTGTCTTGGCACATCCTGTCTCAAAGAAGTTCTTACGGGGGCTCATGCATTTATATCCCCGTCACTGCCCCAACACCATTATGGGACCTACCCTTGGTACTCACTCACCAGGAAGCCGTTTGAACCTATAACAACCTATGATCTACAGTACGCAGCAAGGAAAACTGCATATTTAATGGCAATTACGTCAGCCAGGAGGATCAGCAAACTGATGGCACTACGCCATGATCCTCCATACCTGGTCTTCCTGCTGAATAGAGTGTCTGGTGCCGGACGTTTCCTTTCTACCGAAAATAGTCTCTGAATTTCATTTGAATGCCAAAATCTTCCTACCTGATTACTTTCCATCCCCTGAAGGGGATGAACAACGTCTTCTTCATACCCTTGATGTAAAGCGGGCGCTCCTCTTCTACTTAAACCGGACACGGTCTACTGGAAGGGACAAAACTCTCCTCTCGTACTCCACTGCCTTACTGGCGTCGAGGATTTCAGCTCAACACCTATCCAAGTGGATTGCTGGGACAATAAAGTTATGCTACCTGTAAGCTTGAAGGGGCATTCCACCAGATTGATGGTGACCCGTACAGCTTTCCTGAAGGGCACATCACTGTTCCCTATCTGTAGAGCTGCCACGTGGTCCACGCCAATCACATTCGTTAGACATTATGCATTGGACATTCGTGTGCAGCATAAAGTTGATCTGGGTCATTTGGTCCTGTCCTCTGCAGCACACTGAGTCTGACAGTGCCCACCTCCAGGTGAGCCACTGTTTTTCAATCTCCCATAGGTGCGATGCACAGAGACCATGAAGAAGATAAACAGGTTGCTTACCTATAACTGATGATCTTTGAGTGGTCATCTGTGCAGTCACAGTACCTGCCTGTCCTTCCCCTCTGCTGTCATCCTCAGTCATTTGTTTTACATGGCTTTGGTTGATGGTGGTCAGAAGGAACTGGCGGGATGTCTGCGCTCCACCCCCTTGGGCATGTGCAGTAGGGGTTACCGTGCATGCTCAGGGTGGAGACGCGAAAATCCCATTGTGAATTTTGTACAACACTGATCAGATCAGCGCAGGCGCACTAGATCCCATAGGTGTGACTGTACAGATGACCACTCAAAGATCATCAGGTACAGGTAAGCAACCTGTTTTTCTCCCTTCTTCCTTTGAAAAATACTCCAGTTATTAAAATATAATGGCTTATATTCCTTATTAAAATGAGGGTAAACCTTTATAGAATCTTGCTATAGTTTCAGATTCTTTGCTTATAACTCCAGACAAAGGAAAGAGAAAAAGGGACTATATATTTCTAGATCACTCAGTCAGCTCCTGTGTTGGGGCGCTCTCGTTCTTCCACCCACTTGCTGCCACGCTCGAGGGATCCAAGTCAAGCTCCTTGCAATGAGCTCCTCTTCGGGAAGCTCATTGGAGTTCAGGATCCCCTGAACCCCTCTAAAAGAACCGCCGATCCAGCCATCACACGGGAGCTCTCCTTGGTGCGATGGTTCTTGTTGTCAAAGCCCCGCCTCCATATGTCCCTGTTAATTCTTGCTGCAGTGCTTTGGATCAGATGAAGTCTCCCAGTGGTCTAAAGACCCATGTACGCGTACTCACGTACAGCATATTACAGACACAGCCTCATGTACAACATATTACAGCACTCTGACCAAAGCATGAAAAACACTATCTTCTTCCATGAACAGCTAAGTCGGCAAATGAAATGAAGTTCCTAAAAGGCACCTTCAGCCATGCTAACTATTTGGTCACCAAAATACAAAGCCATATCTAAAAACATCCCAGACTGCATACTGATTCTGGATGAACCCCATCCAGCACACCCAAGGTCAGGAGAACTCTATTATCATGCAGACTTCCCACTAATGCTACCACCATCACTTCTGGACAAAACTTTTCTTTATTAACCATTACTAAACCAAACCATTATTGCTTCCAGACATCCGATCAGCATTGCTACTATATCATTCAATTCAGCTTCCTTCTCTGAAAAGAAGAAATAGAAACAGGCATCTTTAGTATACTTATGGCACCCCACCACAAATCCCAAGCTCAGCCTGTAATTTCATGTAGTAATTTCATGTAGTACAAAGTATAGGGGGAAATACAGGCCAGTGGTGTTCCATAATGTAAGTACCAACGGGATCAAGACAAAGTTTTCTATCACCTTCTGGAATCTGTTGTTGTCTTCAAATTTCTGTCAAACTTTAATTTGCAAATTAATCTGGGCAGGGACCTGTCTTTTTCTCATCATCTTGCACTGTACTATGTACTGGTGACACTATAAACAGATGTCCTCATAGTTAGGTTATTTTTAAAATGATATCATGAACAGGGAAGTTAAGGACAACATTTAACTATCACAATGGCACCAAAATAAGGTCTAGACTCAGATTTTGTACAAATCCCAAAACAAATTTGGTGGGGTACTTCACACATAGGTAGACCCACTCATTTTCATTAGCAAGACCTAAACACGTTGATGTAGTTAATTGTATTAGGCTAGTAATGATGGTTTGCTAATTGTATTAGGCTAGTAATGATGGTCAGTTTATTCTAGCTTTTAGGGACACAGATTTTAAATAAAGTATTAACAGGCTATTTGATATGTAGCACAGAGATCACTTATAAAACAGCAACCATGTGTTAGAGCTACAAGCAAAAAACCCCACAGTTTAGGAAGATTCCACAGTTTTGGAAAGGTGGTTTCTAAAAGGCTGCCTTACCAAAAAATCAATACACTTCTCCCATAGGCTCATGATGTAAAATTCTATAATCAAGGCTTGTAGATTTGTAATTATGGTATGTCAGCTACATTTAAACAAGAGTGTTAAAAGATTGTTAAAGTTAAACTAACACAATTGCAATGTGAATTGTCTTAGTCTCATTCTAATCTACTGGTGTCACTTTCATTTAATCAGAGGGAAACTATGGGCAAATGTCAGTGCTATTTTCACATACCCCTAACATACTATGCTCACTGCAGTTTTTAAAGCTACTACAATTTTGAGACTGATAACAGAAGATATATTTAAGAAATTTCATTTGTTCTCCTGCATGCTTGAGCTTTCTCATTTGAAGGTGGTTTCAAACAGATTAACAGCTTTTATGTTCACAATGCTTTTGCCTATAATTGTGGTTATTCTTTAGTGATATAACCATTAACACAGCTATTAGGCTTATCTAGATAATGACTATGTGACTCTACCACACTTTAGCTTCTGTACAATAACTCTTCAAGTGCCCATCCAGAGACATTTTTGCTGCTAGACTATACAAAGTATACAAAGGAGATGGATATACCATCTTCTAAGAGCTGAATAAAATTACAGTACAAGTTTAAAAAAAATGGAAAATCATTGGGAGCACGTTGGAGGTTCTGATACTGTCCCAAATGACAGATTAGAATCCTTGTCAAAATAGTAGAAAGATGATATGGTAAAAATTGTTCTCCATCTTAACTCTCTGAAGACAACAATAAACCTAAAAAGTCATTGAATGGTGCAGAAGGTGAACTGGGAAGGATGGAAAGAGAAAGTATGGTGCAATCACATGCCAAACGATATCCAAGGACAACTACACAACCACATATTGCACAGTAGCGGTTTGGTAACAGATTGGAGAGGAGCATTGTTAAAATACACCAGAAACACAATCTCAGTAAATGGTGTATGGACTACATGGCCTTGATAGATAAAGTTTAGCAACTTTCTTTCTAATACTTAAAACACAGAGTAAGAAAATAATGATACTCAGAGAAAACAGTGCAAACCATGTAAAGTTAGGGTATTCGTCTATATAAGCTTTCTTTCACTATTATAGTATTTCTGTATGATACATCTTACTTGACACTTATATTCCCCACTGGAAGAGTGCCAAGCGCCAAGTGAACAGCTGCAACGTCCACACTAGCAAAATTGGGACAGCAGAGCAAATTTGGTAATGGGTGCACACCAGATCAAATGAACAAGGATTTCTTATTTGTAGTACTTACAGGGTTGCCAAATCCCCCCAGCCACCAGCAGGGGATGGAGGGTAGTGTTGCTAGATCCAGGTTGAGAAACTCCTAGAAATTTGGGGCTGCAGCCTAGGGAGGACAGGGACCTCAGCAGGATACAACAGAGTCCACCCTTCAAAGCATCCACTTTCTCCAGGGGAACTGATCTCAGTAGTCTGGAGATGAGCTGTCATCCCTAGGGATCCCCAGGTCCCACCTGGAGTCTGGAATCCCTAAGTACTTAGCATACAGTTGTCAGGAAAAACAGATCTGGAGGCACATCAGAAAAACAGCACATTACTGCCTTGAACATATGACCTAAAGACTGAGGATAAGATATGTACTTATTGCTACTGATGATACCCTGACTGAGAATCCTTTTTTAAAACTATGATTTTAACAGTAATGATACTGCCAAATATCTATATAGTTAATAATACATACCTATTTTAATATTCTACCTCAGAAACTGAAGAATCAGAAATATTCAAAGTTGCCACAATTATAAAACTTTGACAGCTTATTGTAAGCTTATAAGAATGAACACTTCTCTCTTTAAAGCACAGGAAACAAAACATGTACAGTGCAATCCTAAGGGGGAGAAGTGCTCAGGGAGCCAACTGGCCTTTGTGACAGCATATCTCTGAGATGCACCAGCATAAGGGCGAGTTATGATGCTGCAGGCCCCCAATGCCACTTTGTGGCACTCATGCACTAGCGCAGGCCTACAGCAGCTGCCTGCTGGCACCAATGTTCCCTCTAAGGTGCGGAGTCTTATGAGCCAAAATTCTACTTTGTGAGCTAGTGGCATTAAAGGTGAGAGCAAGCAATTTCGCTACTGCCTAAATTAGTTTGCTCTGGAGCCATCCTTCCTGAGCTGGGGAAAAAATCTGTGAGCCAGAGGCTAAAAAATTGTGAGCTAGCTCACACTAACTCAGCTTAGAGGGAACACTGGTCTGCACCACTAAGGTGGAAGCCCCTGTACCAGCATGGCTGGGGGCATGGCCAGAAATAGTTGGCTCACTGAGCCCTTTCAGCCTGGGAACACCCAATCAAAGGCAGAAAGTTATGCCAACAAAAAACATGGCGTAGCCCACAGGTACCAATTGAACTGAAAAATCAAGTGCCACCCCCCCATTGTGTCCAGGCCCATTAGGTCTAGAGGAGCTCAGGATGCCTACTACAGGCTCAATCAATCACCTCCCTCCCCAGTACCAAGTAGCCCCCCTTACAAAAACCTCAGCCATGACATCTTACAAGCACGCGGCACGGGACTCTATCTCAGAGTTCCCTGCCATGTGGACTTAGAGCAAGCAGCAAGGCACTTTGGTGGTGTTATACAAATAAATTCCCAGTCAAAATTGGAGTAAAAATGAGGAGAAGATCTTAGTGTTTTAATTGCAATCAAGACACCTGAAAACAGTTAGGCCAACAAGCCTATCAAAAATTGACTGCTTTCTGAGCACAATCAGGAAATACATGAAGTTTTATACTTTAAATGATAACATCATGAAAATAATATCCAAAAAGCATAACTGATTACAAAGAATTATACATCATTGAATAGAAATCCCCTTATTGGTCAAATGCAAAGAACGGCATCTTTACAACAGCGTCAAGTGTTTACTTAACTTAACCTGAATAATATTGGCCAATGATTCTCTATACCCAAAAAAAGTGTGTTTTTTCTGATACAGAGCTAAAATCCTTTTTCATCCAGACACTGCTAAGTGTTATCCTAAACAATTTAAAAACCATAAACTTTATACCTATCTTCTACCAAAAGAATGTTATTGTCTTGTCGGCTAACATCACCTAGAAAATTAATCTAACCTACAAAAGGAAGGCCCACTATTTAATAGGCTTTCATTACATCCTTAGAAAATCTTACCTAGAAAAATATCCATAAAACCAGAAAAATATGAATAATCAGAAGAGGAAAAAATATTTATAATCCCATCTATACTACAATGGTGGGGAAAAAGCACAGAGATGGCACTTAGAACTACACTTAATGCTAACACCCAAGTCCATACTCTGTGGCCGATCTCTCCCATTTCAGAATCCTAACACGTATCCCACCTTTGGAAGCTCGACTAGGGGTGTGCATTCGGGAATCCCAAAATGGAAAAAAACCCGAAAAAAGCATTTTCGGGTTTTTTTCGGCTTTCGGGATCCCGGACAGGCTATTCACTGTAATCTTTGAATTCCAAAAAAAAAAATCCCAGAAAATTCGGGATTTTTTCGGCATTTTCGGCATTGCCGAAAAACAGTGTTGTGGGGGGTTTTAAACTGTTAAAGGGCCCGGGAATTCCTTTTCCCGCCTTTTCCTCCTGTTTCCAGGAGGGGGGGGGGAAGGAGGCTCCAGACAGCCAAACACTGCAATGCATTTGCAAAATGCATTGCAGTTTGCAAGGCTGTTGTTGCTGCCTGTAGCCCAACCAAAAGTTTGCTCCTTTTCCAGGGAAGGAGCACTGTGGTGGCCAATAGGATTCTGGCCTCTGCTCTCTGGCCAATCACAGAAGGTTTTCCTTTTTGAAATCCTTCTGTGTATGCTCAGAGAGCATAAAAGAGCCAGTCTCTGGGCTGACTCTCATTGCTGTGTTCCTGGATCCTGCTGGCTGGTGAGAGAGAGCTGCCTGGCTTGGCTGTTGGAGATTGTGGCTGGCTGGCTTCTGCTGCCCCTGCTCCTGAGTCTGCCCTGCTTTCCTCCCTGCTCTTCGTGGACCTCGGATCAATACCTCAGAAGACTTCAGACTGATTTGATTTATTAGGGCACTTTTAAATTTAATTTCTTTTCTCTTTATTTTATTCTTCCTTAGGGTTGGTTTGGGAGAGACCTGGGGTTGGTGGGGTGGTGATTGCACATGGTCTGCTGCTGGCTTGGCAAACATGCCCCCTCACACCACCACCACACCTCTCAGGTTTTTTACAGGGAGAATCTGCTTGCCTGATCCATTCCCATAGGAAACAATGGAGAACTGGGGGCACCCTCTTTGGATGCCCCTAGAATTGGACCCCCTGGTCCCATCTTTTCAAAACTTGGGGGGTCTTCTTTTGGGGAGAGGCTCCAGCAGCTACAGTCCAAATTTGGAATCTCTACCTCAAACCCCCCCTCTCCAGCCCCCTGCAAACTTTCCAGAAAATTTTGCCATTGAAGTCAATGGCCCCATTGGATATAATGGACCCAAATTTTTCGGGAATCCCAAAATTTTTCGGATTTCAATGCTTTAATGGTATAAGTATTCGGGTTTTTTCGGGAATACCGAAAAAATTCAGGTCCAATATGCCCAAATCCGAATTTTACCAAATTTTTTTTTTTTGCACACCCCTAAGCTCGACCCGAAGGGGTAATCACACACTGACAAGCAAGGGCAAGGAATCCAAACCTATTCCCCCATTCCCCTCACTTGAGGCTGGGTGCCATGACAGCGCCTCCCACACTCAAGCTCAGCATTGGTTTCATGCAGGCACAGCACGAGCCACAGCCTCCCAGCACCATGGCCCTTGACGTGCCATGGGAAAAGATCAGGAGAACTGCTGGAGGAAAAATGTTTTCAGTCCTATATTGGGCTGGAACCTCATTCTTTGCCTGTTCCACCCCTTGCTAGAGAACAGGGCTTGCCGGTGGTCGGGGGGAGGGTCTGGCAGCTGCTCCAGTCTACATGGTGGACCAGCTTGCCAGGCAACCCTTTGATTCATTTCCTTGCAGGACCAGAGTCTTGAGCAGCAAGTGCTGCTGTGGACAAGCAGTCTCTGAGCACTTCAGCACAGGACAGGTGAGTGTAATTCAAATGGCACCATCATGTGCCTCAAGAGGGGGTTCATGAAGAAAGCCCTTACTATGGGGCTGCATTTGCAGACCCTGTCAGATCGATACGTCCATGGCTAAGCCTGGCATGGCACTCAAGCCCGGTTGCCATGGCTGCACATATCTCTTGTTTTGCTTTTCTACACGTGAAGATTCAACAGGGAGACTTCTGGGTGTGGCTAGTCCTGCTTCCCCCTCCCACTCTGCTCAGTCTGCTGCCCCAGCCCTCCTCTTGGAGTGGAGCGTTGCACTCAGCCAACCCACCTACAACTCCACCCCACTTAGACACATGCCATGCCAGGGGATCCTCAGTTCTCCTCCCCCTAGCCCCAGGGAGGTAGCAAATGGAGTCTTCATTCTTTACCATGATTTGTCAGTGTTGTGCCACAACTATGTCTCCGTCTGCTTGGTTCTGACAGGAACTCCACACCCCTCCCTGCCCACCCCATTTATGACTCTCCCTGAGGGCTGCCCGATGACATGTCCAAGAGGGATGGCTCTTGCGTGCCTGTGGATGGTTGTGCAGATGCCACTGGTCACAGTCATTTGCCAAACACAGCAGTGGCCCAGCAGCACCTGGTGTCCCCCCCCTACCTCGCAGGCTGCTGTGTGAAGGAGGGATGGGCCAGACAGTGGTCAGGGTGAATGAGCCAGTTTGGTGTGGTGCTTAGATCTGGGAGACCCATATTCCAATCCCCACTTGTGCCATGGAAGTTAGGGTTAGAGTGGCCTTAGGCCAGCTACAAACTCTCAGCCTTACCTACCTCACAGGGTTGCTGTGACGTATGCTGTAATGTAAGCTACTTGTGAGCTTTCTCCTGGGCATGGAGAGGTTGGCTGTGCTTGTGGTGGGCAGCTGGCAGGCACCTGGAGGGGCTGCTGATGTCATAATAAGTGACACTGGAGACAGCCAGGAGTGCATCGAGAGAGGAGGTACTAAAGCAACTGACAGGATTGCCCATTGGGAACAATGGGTGATGCTGGAATGCCCATAGGATATACTGGTAATCAGAAATGCCAAATTACTTCTGTGAGTTCCATTGCAATACATTACTTCACACAAAAGTAATGATGAATGCAGAATAGATTTCAAATGAGTCTCTGGAGAGATTGCTCTGGGAGTGGAATGACAGCACCCAGAGTGGATTGTGAGGCACTCCAAAGGGATCTGTTGAGGAAGGGCGAGTGGGCATCAACGTGGCAAATGGGGTTCAATGTGGCCAAGTGCAAAGTGATGCACACTGGAGCCAAAATCCTAACTATAAATACACATTGATGGGGTCCAAACTGGCAGAGACTGAACAAGAGAGAGATCTGGGAGTCGTAGTAGATAACTCACTGAAAATGTCGAGACAGTGTGCGACTACAATAAAAAAGGCCAGTGCTATGCTGGGGGTTATTAGGAAGAGTATTGAAAACAGATCAGCCAATATCATAATGCCCCTATATAAATCAATGGTGCGACCTCATTTGGAATACTGTGTACAGTTCTGGTCACCATACCTTAAAAAGGATATTATAGCTTTGGAAAAAGGGCAGAAAAGGGCAACTAAAATGATAAAAGGGTTGGAGAACTTTCCCTATGAAGAAAGGTTAAAATGCTTGGGGCTCTTTAGCTTGGAGAAACGAAGGCTGAGGAGTGACACGATCAAGGCTTATAAGATTATGCATGGGACAGAGCAGGTAGAGAAATTAGTGCTTTTCTTCCTTTCTCACAATACAAGAACTCATGGGCACTCAATGAAATTGCTGAACGGTCGGGTTAGAACGGATAAAAGGAGGTCCTACTTCACCCAAGGAGTGATTAACATTTGGAATTCACTGCCACAGGAGGTGGCGGTGGCTACAAGCATGGACAACTTCAAGAGGGTATGAGATAAATATATGGAGCAGAGGTCCATCAGTGGCTATTAGCTACAAGGTATAGATAGGGACTCTGGGGCAAGTGATGCTCTGTATTCTTCGTGCTTGGGGGGTCAACAGTGTGAGGGCTTCTAGTGTCCTGGCCCCACTGGTGGACCTCCTGATGGCACCTGATATTTTTGGCCACTGTGTGACAGAGTGTTGGACACGATGGGTCATTGGCCTGATCCAACATTGGCTTCTCTTATGTTCTTATGATGGTCATTCCAGTCCCAGACCACTTTTTCTCCACTGAGGAGGCAACTTGGAGACTAAGGGAAGGTGCTGCGTGCCCCCACATCTGAGCCCACCCCAGTGGCCCACTCTCCTGCTCCGCCATTGGCGGGGTGGCCAGAGGGCAGTGTGGGGATGCCCTCAGCAGTGTGGCCAGGCCAAGCATGCCCACCAGTGAGCAAATGTGCAGGGAAGCAACAACAACCCCCCTTCCCCTTCTGACCTGGGGACCCTGTGCTCCGTATGGGCATTGAGACAGCTGGGGATGCCAGTCGGCAGACACCTCAAACCCCCTCCCCACTGTCAGATGCCCAAGACTACTGAAGGGAGTTGGTCCCTTTAAGGGGATTGGGGGGCAGTGCTGCTGACAATGAGCAAAACTCCTGTGCTATGGACACTACATGGGTCATGCCCAGAAAACCCCACAAACCCACTGAATTTGTTTGCTGGACACCATATAACTTATTCCCATAGGGAATGAACTAGCAGTGCCATAGTCAGGCCTGTAGCCAGGATTTTTTATCCTGGGAGGCTCCACGCTTTTGAAAGGGGGCTGCTGGTGCCGGGGGTGGGGGGCTTAACTTAAATAAAAAATTTAAACCTGGTGAGGGGAGGAAGACAGCATGGGGGAATCAAGAAGTTGGCAGGCAGGGGGAAAGAGAGGGGAGGCGCAGCCTCTTGCCAGCAGAGTCTTCTCCCTGTTTGCTAGCAGGAAGAAGACTCGGTGGGTGGCAATGAAGCCACACAGCCGCCCCCTCTCTTCCCCTGCCAGCCAGGCTGGGGGAAGAGAGCAGAGGCGCAGCCTCTTGCCAGTGGAGTCTTCTTCCTGCTTGCTAGCAGGAAGAAGACTCGGTAAACAATGAGGCTATGTGGCTGCCCCCTCCCTCCCCTCTCTTCCTCTCCAGTTAGCTGAGCAGAGAAGGGAGTTTACATGCAGCTGCAGCATGATTTCGCCGTTGGATCCAATGCTCAACTGGCTGCTCAGCTGGCTGGCAGGGGAAAACAGAGGACGGCCACATGGCCTCTGGTGCCAGCCACCAAGTCTTCTTCCTGCTATCAAGTATGGAGAAGACTCCGCCAGTAAGGGGCTGAGCATCCCCTCTCCCCCCCCTTCCAGCTACTTGAGCCCCATGTTGCCACCGGCATGGCAGACTTCACTTTGGGTGGAGGGAAATCTTGTGGGGCTGTCCTTTTAAGGGAGAGGGAGGAAACTTTATTCAGACAGTCATTAAACGAAGTTATATTCTGAAATACACAACCAATTTAAACTGTACTATTTCTTAGGAATCAGTGTATTCTATGGCTTTTCTGCGCAAACACAGAATCAGGTCCAAAATTTAGCATCTGGAAAAT
The DNA here is from genome assembly GCA_029375565.1 of Gekko gecko. Classification (NCBI taxonomy): domain Eukaryota; kingdom Metazoa; phylum Chordata; class Lepidosauria; order Squamata; family Gekkonidae; genus Gekko; species Gekko gecko. The sequence goes on along the minus strand of JAPDNY010000007.1, from coordinate 47,652,040 downwards.
CTTATTCATATTTTTAAAAGCCAGTTTCTAGCCTTTACAGTTATAAAGATAGGCTTGGAAGTGTGCAGTTAGAACTCTGCAACCAAAAAGGGAAATCAGCGAAATTTCCTGTAGTATGAGAAGACAAAATTTCTTGTTATTTATCCCTTCACTACCATGTAGATTAAAGCATGCAAAGAAATTCAAGTGCATTATTATTTGCTTAATCCTACTTCACAAAGCAGCGAGAAATCCCAGGGGCACCAATTTCGGGTTTCGGGTTTAGTTTTCTTTAGCTGAGAACCCGTGAATCTTATCGTGCCTATGAAGACATAGTTCTATTTCTAAATTTACAAGCAGGCCATAAGAGCAACAAATAGGTATTCTTACAGCAGGCAGAAAGTCCACAAAGAAGCTCAACAAACATGGACATTCCAAGCCAGAATCACATTCTGATAGCAGAATGGCATGAATGAACTGCTTCTCTTAATTAAAAATCTCAACATGACACACTTTACATATTAAGGATTAGAAATATTAGAACCCTCTAGTTCAGAAAATATGTAGTTAATTATATGATATGTGGAAGTAAGGAATGGTGGGCGTGGGATACCATGTACTTTTCACCCATTACAACACAAATGTCTACCAGGATTAATTTATTATACCTCCTAGTTAGTACCCAAATGGTTTTACAGAATGAACAGATCTCACCTACATTAATTAATTAATACACAAAAAAGCATTTGCAGACAAACTAGAATACATAAACTGTACCTATACATAATACAAGTTAGCTGGCTGATGTGCAGCCATGTGCCATGTCTAATATACCATTTTAGCTATATCAGTAACATGCAGAGTTATATCAACAACACGCAGGAGCCTTGCTAAAAGGTGGTGTCTATAAGTGACCCAAGCCCCAAGCTTTAAATGCTCCACCTTATTCCTCTAACTGGTCCCTTGCCAGCCTAGTCCTCTAGCTAGAACAAAGCTGGCAACCCTACCAGAGGGCTAATAAATTATGTGCTCTGTCAGAAAAATATTACTGACCTTTGTTTCAAAAAACAGTACACAAGAGGGATTTTTAAGTAGATAATATAGAGAACTGGGTGGATTCACAACAGAGCTCAGCATTTCAAAACTAAACTTTGATATGGCTGAAGTGTAAATAATCTGGTGAAAATACACGTTCGTGAAAAAAGTGGTATTATATTCTATGAATTTCAAACTCAAAGCATCATATATGGTGATTCTAAGTAACTAATAGTTACTCTCCCACCCTGTGGCAAGTTCTCTATAACCAAAACTTGAGCAATAGATTTTGGATGGAGTTAAATAATTTTTATAAGTGAAGGCAACACATAATGGAGATCCATGGAAGCAACCAGATTACCCATTTACCAGTTCACAGTGACCATAGTTATATGACTGGGCCTGCAGCCAATCTTCACAAGGACTGTGACTGGAAACCTGGCAGTTTAAATCAAAGGCAAAAAGCTCTGGACATTAATTAAAGAAAAGCTCATTCAGCATGTCTTACATTTCAAAAATATAGTTATGGGATCAAAATCATAAAAACGAACACACACTTTTAACTTACTTAATGTATATCCTTCTTTTCTCCCCCATGAAGACCCAAATAGGCTTACTTCATTCTCATCTCCATTTTATCCTCACAACAATCCTGTGAGGTATGTTAGAAGAGAGTTATTGGCCCAAGACTGGCCACAGCAAAGAGGGATTCTAGCCTGGCTCTTTCTGATCCATGTCCAGAACGCTAACCACTATACCATAGTAGTTCTTGACTACTGGTATACAAGAAGCTGCAATCAGTGACCACTATTATTTACTGAGGTCAGGTTCACTATTTGCTAGGGAGCTGTTACAGTAAAGAATAAGAGACACACACTTAAATGAAGGGTGAATCCACTCCTTCCTAATGTTTACTTAAGCATACACTCCTGAGATTCATCCACAGGTTCCCTTTACATGTTCTAACTATATCAGTGTCCTTATAGTAAAGGTAAAGGTTTCCCTTGCTCGAAAGCTAATCAAACCCAACTCTAGGGGGCGGTGCTCATCTCCATTTCCAAGCTGAAGAGCCAGCGCTGTCCAAAGACGTTCCCATGGTCATGTGGCTGGCGCACAGAACGTTGTTACCGTCCCACTGAAGCGGTACCTATTTATCTACTTGCAATGTGCTTATAGTAGTAAGAGTCAATTCAGACTTGAACATACATTACATACAAGTCAGTTTTCTCTTGATACTGCATTCATTTACAGGTAATTATGGCACTTTGGTAAGAGAAAAGACATGGGTGCTCATGGTGACACCTGTATACAGCTTCCACGCACAGTGTGCATCAATTTACTTTCTGTAATTCATGTTAGGAACTGTGGGCAAAGAATCAGGACTTCAGCTCGTTGATGTTTTACTTCTTCACCCAAAGAGTGATTAACACATGGAATTCACTGCCACAGGAGGTGGTGGCAGCTACAAGCATGGACAGCTTCAAGAGGGAATTAGATAAACATATAGAGCAGAGGTCCTTCAGTGGATATTAGCCACAAGGTACAGATAGGAACTCTCAGTCTGGGGCAAGTGATGCACTGTATTCTTGGTGGTTGGAGGCGGCGGCAACAGTGGGAAGGCTTCTAGTGTCCTGGCCTACTGGTGGACCTCCTGATGGCACCTGGTACTTTTGGCCACTGTGTGACAGAGTGTTGGACTGGACGGGCCATTGGCCTGATCCAACATTGGCTTCTCTTATGTTCTTATGTTAACTAATCCAGCATGAGAATTCTCAGATTTTAAAAAACAAACCTATTTTCTTCCATTTTCACACACATCATCATCACATCACACTTCTTCCTCACAAACTATCTGCTGTAGATCAGCCAGCATCCCTGGTTAACTCAGTTTAGCTTATCATTCCCACATTTAATACAACACTACACTTTTAGCATAGGAAATACAAGAAATCAATACTGCTTGGAAGCCTTAGTAGAGGAAGATCAAACATGTGGCCTGGGGGCTGGATCAGGCCCCCGGAGGGGTTCCATCAGACCCGCAGTGGAACTGGCCATCTGCTTTCATTTCTGCTGCTGCATCATAGCTTGCTTCGCCAGACTCTCTTAATCACTCAGCCATTTCATGTTTTAACTTGGGTCTTAGACTCAGAACTCTGAGCATGAGATTTCTGTGGTGAATGTCAATAAATTAAAAGTAGGTTTGCAGCTTACAGAGCTAATGTTCTAAGCATGTTTTTATTTTAAGTTAAAAAAAATCTTTGTGTTTGTGTCCTTTATAAAGTTTATATCTCCGCTACTTGGCATTACATTTTATTACATACATGGCCCAGCCCAACAAAGTCTCATTTATGTCAGATCTGGCCCTCATAAAAAATGAGTTCTACACCCCTGCCTTAGTACCTCATATAGGAAACCAGGCCCTCTTTTCTTGCACACATATCTATGTCAATACACTGCAGTTATTAAGGGAAAGCACAACACATCATTTTCATTACTACCTAGTACTAACAAGAGGCCAGAGTCTGAGCCTTAGATTAAGACAAGTACTGAAATCTGAAAGGGGAAGAATAAAAAAATCTTTAAATACACATAAGTAGAACACAGTGATAACCTTTAAACAGTGCAGTAGTACAGTACTTACAACAACCTTGTAACGCAGGCCGGTACGGTAGATGGAGGTCTGAGGAAGGCCCGCTAGGTATGTTGCCTTCACTGGAATCAGCCCAGATCCGCAGCTCAGTCTTTTAACCTCTACACTACTCTTGAGCTGGTCTTTCCCCCCTCCACACATGATGCCCAACCAAAAGAGCATCCCGAGGCAGAACTGGCTCTGTACACATTTCTGCGTCCTCGCTTTTGCCAACCTCAAATTCCCTCCTCTTCCGAGGCCCGGCCCCGCGGACACTCACCGCTTTACTACGCCCGTTTTTATTTTCATCTGCCTGACGCGCGAGTCCGCCATGGCGCGATCTCCGAAGGATGGGAATGGGGAAGAAGAAAGCTCGCGAGCAACAGGAACGAAACACCAGCACGCAAAGGCACCAACTGAAAGAAACGACGACAGCCTGCAACCCAAAGGGTACACAGAAACGCGTGCGCATGCGCTGAGCGCCAACTTTACGACTCTGACGTCAATTCCGCCCCACAATTGAGCTGTACCAGTAAGGACGGAAGGGGAGTGAGCAAAAGCGACTTGGGGAGAGTCTTCCGCCAAGTTCGTCTGCTGTGTTGGTTGTTGTCCCACTCAGGCAAGAGAGAAGTCCATTACCTCCATTACCTTACTGTTCTGTACGGTTGTTTTTACGTTGTTCACGGTAATTAATGTATGCCAGAAACGAAGCATGGCAGATACAAATTAAGGTTAATTTCAAGTGGGTGGCCGTGTTGGTCGGAAGCAGCAGAACAGAGTTTGAGTCAAGTGGCGCCTTTGCGACAAACAAAATTTAACTTAATAATCCTGCCTTCGGATACACGTCTTGACTAGTTCTAGGGGTTATTCTTGTTATTCTTAATGTTGTTATTATAGTAAATACTACTACCGCACTTAAAACAATTCAGTTCTTTAAAAGAAATAAATAACTTTTATTTTAAAGAATTGTGATTTCAGTCCAGAATCATAAATGCATCAGGTGGAAGTAAATGTCAGGGATTTCAGTCATGCATATTCCAGATAGTGACAGTAGTTCAGCACCAAGTTGCTCCCTTAATGTAAATTGCTACGAATAACTTAAAAGTAAAAAAATACAAGCTGCATGTTTTACTTCTTATGTAAAAGCTACCTTGCGGACTCTTATCTGGGAGAACCGGGTTTGATTCCCCACTCCTCCACTTGCACCTGCTGATGTGACCTTGGGTCAGTCACAAGCTCTGGCACAGCTGTTCTCTCAAGGACAGTTTCTGTCAGAAGTTCTCTCAGCCCCACCTACCTCACAGGGTGTCTGTTGTGGGGAGGGGAAGGGAAAGGAGTTTGTAAGCCGCTCTGAGACGCCTTTGGGCAGTGAAGGGCGGGGTATAAATCCAATCTCTTCTTCTTCTTCTATGTTATTTAAATTGTTCTTCTTAAAAGAGTTACTGCAACAAAAAACATGTTTGTTGTTTTTAGTTTATCCACTGTTATCTGTGTCCTGTTTGAGAATTTGCACTTTTCTCAACAATTTCTCTTAAACAGTCATACTAAAGTAAATCAGAACAAAGTTTAATTTTTTTCTGCTGCTTCAGACCAACTTGGCTACCTGCCTGAATCTAAAGTAAATTGGATAATTCTCAAATGGATATTTTTACATTCTGTTGTTGCTCAGGCTTATTGTTCCTTTTTTATTAAGGCCATGTTCATATGTATAGTTACTTCATTTAACAAACACTTTCATTTGACAAACAACTATATTAATAGTCTTTAAACCTGACTATTTTAACTGAGAGAGGTCACTGGTAAGTGTATTTGTGAAGTAATACGCATATGGAAGGCTCTTTTCTCCTGTAGTGGACTTGACTTCCAACAGACAGTATTGGCACTGGAAAGCCTCCTTTCAGCCCCTGATTTGCCTGGGCTCCCACAAGGTATGACCTGTTGCTAGTCATTAAAGAGTTCCAGACTTTCCTTGCCAGATAAAACAGGAAAATCACAGCCAATTTCCTTTTTTCTCTCTGGAAGTTGCTAACTCTCTTCTGCTCTCCCTTCTTCTCAGCTGCAGATTACATCAGCAGCATCCAGAGAGAAACATTATAGAGATCCGTCAGTGATGGACACTGACAATGTGGTGCCTTTCCTACTTGGGGCAAAGGTTTTGGAATGTTGATTATATAGATAGGCTGGTATATACTGCTGAGGAGGAGCCAGGGGTCAAGGCATACATTGGAACCACAATGTTGGGAAGTGTTACACAGAAGGGAAAAAAATTAAGCAGAAGGTTAAAGCCCAGGACCTCCAAGGTAGCATACTAACTTAAAGAGAGAAACCAAGTATAGGTGTCTACTATACATGCAAATGCTAGAAGATTCTAGGCCAAAATAGGAGAGCTGTAGCTGTAGTGTTTGGCTTTAAATGAGAGCATAGATATAGCAGGTTTTTCAGAAACCAGATGGGATGGGGAGAAACAGTAGGATGTGGGAGGACAAGAAAGGTTCTATTGGAGATGGAGTGGCTCTGTATGGAAGAGACAATAGGCTTCCCCCGCAGAATAAGTATGGATTGACATCTGAGGTATCATTCACGTGACTTCAAGGAAACTTCCCCAAAATGAGAGAACTAGTCAAAATGAAAATGAAGAGTGTCAAACCCTTTCGGGATGTCTAGAAATTATTTATATTTACAATAGTAGAAGCTCAGATGGAATGCATAGCACAGATTAGGAAAGGTGTGACAAAGGGACCTGACAACTTCACCAACTGGCCACTGTGTGAAAAAGGATGCTGAACTCGATGGACCATTGGTCCGATTCGGCATGACTGGTCTTATGTTCTTATGGGTATGGAATTCCCACTTTGGTTCATTTACAAATGCACGGTTTTTCTTGCATACCCGGAGCTCCCTGAGTAAGTAGAGACTTCTATGATATCTGTGAGTAGCCTTATTGAGCTGCCATTATCATTTATACAGGGAAGCAGTAGATAGCTCTGGTAGCAGTCTGGGGCAGGTGATGCACTCTATTCTTGGTGCTGGAGGGGGCAGCAGTGGGAGGGCTTCTGGTGTCCTGGCCCCACTGATGGACCTCCTGATGGCACCTGGTATATTTTGGCCGCTGTGTGACAGAGTGTTGGACTGGATGGGCCATTGGCCTGATTCAACATTGGCTTCTCTTATGTTCTTATGTTCTTATGGTATAAATCTCATACCTCAGTCCTTCAACATACCTCAGCCCTTCAACAGCTGCCATACTACTTCCATATTGCTGGCCCATATAGCACAGTAGTGTATTCTCTAACTGGCTCCAAATTCACGTGCATCTGCAAGCCCTGCTGACCTGAGTCCCTTTTAAGTGGAGATGCTCCTGTTCTTAAAATATGCAACACAATATTGACCTTCCTTATATAAATGGTGTGTGTGTTGACTGCTTTCAAGACCACCTGTATAGTAATTTGCAACCATCTTGACTGTAAAACTTGTATAGGGTCAAATGCTGTGCTTTCATCTTTTGTTCCCGAATATGTATTGAAATTGAAATTATGCTAACCTTTTATCTGTTTTTTGATTTTCAGTCAGAGCTTTCCCATCAGAAATATTTCACTCAGCAGTCATGGAAGTACTATACTAACAAAATCCTTAGAATATAATTTCCCTAGTGGGAGCAATAATACCACCAGACAACATGTTAGTGTTAAACTAAGGGATCTTTTCTTTTGCAAGACATTTACCACTAAATTAGAAACTACATGCCTTTGAACAAGCTTCCAGGTGCCAAAAAAGTATGCACCCACACAGATGTAACCAAATTATTAGAAAAGTCTGGTATACCTATTATCAGCAGGAAATTGCCCACCCCATTCCAGTGCACTCAAAGACTAAGAGGCTAAAATGACAACTACTTTCTTAGCAATTTGTAATGGAGGAAGGGGCCATACAGGCCATCTAGTCCAGCCCCCAGCTCAATGCAGGATCAGCCTGATGTATCCGTGACAAGTGTTTGTCCAGCCACTACTTGAAGACTGACAGTGAGAGGTGATTCCACTGCTGAACTACTTCTACTGTAAAAAAAAATCCCTAATATCCAGCAGGTATCTTTCTGCCTGTAATTTAAACCCATTATTGCAAGTTCTATCCTCTGCTGCTAACAGGAACAGCTCTCTGCCCTCCTCTAGATGACAGCCTTTCAAATACTTAAAGAGAACAATCATCTCCCCCTCAACTTCCTCTTCTCCGGACTGAACATTCCAAAGTCTCTTTCCTCAAAGGTCATGATCTCCAGGCCCCTGATGATCCTTGTTGCTCTCTTCTGCACCTGCTCCATTCTGTCCACATACTTTTTGAAGTGAGACTTCCAGAACTGCACATAGTACTCCAGGTGCAGCCTGACCAATGCAGTATACAGCGGGACTATGACATTTTACGTTTTGAATGTTATGCCTCTGTTGATACACAACAAGACAGCATTAGTCTTTTTTGCCACTGCATCACACTGACTGCTCATATTTAGCTTACAGTCCACCCATATCCCAAGGGCCAGCCCACCCACTAGGTGAACTAGGCTTTCGCCTATAGCGTGGGCCCTGGATAGGGGCGGCAAACCAAACTGCCGCCCTCACCCCCACCAAAAGCCCCCCCGCCAAAACCCCCGCACAGCACCATCTTCGGGCTCTGGCCACCGTGCCAAGGGAAGGAGGGAGGGGAGCGGAGGGAGAAGGGAGAAGCACTGTGGTGACACACCGCCCCAGAGGAGGAGAAGGGAGAAGGTGGGGGGCGCCCCTCTGCCCTGCCTGCTCGGGCCTGGCAGACGGGACCATGCGAGAGGAGGGCACCTCGGAGTGGGTCTCTTCCTCCGCCCGCCCGCCCCTTCTTCCTGCGGCAGCTTGTGGACTTTACAAAGTTGGGATGCAAACTTCTCCCCGGCCACCCCCGAAAGGGACCTCCTCTGGCACACATTGTCATCCCGTCCCCCCACCCCTGCCAGCCAGCCGACCGGCCACATCACTTCCCCAGCGCCGTGCCTCGCATCGCCCTGGCCTGCCTGAAGGTGCGGCCAGCAGGCGGGCAGGAAGTGGTGCACTTGGCCATATCCCGGAGGCAGCTGGCCTCCCATGCCTGTGTGTGTGCACAGGGTGGGGGTGGGGCATTCAGACAACAGGGCAGGCTCGCCTGCTGGGAGCGCCCCTGCCAAAAGCCCCACGTGGAGCCATCTTCGGGCTCTGGCCACCGTGCTGAGGGAAAGAGGGAGGGGAGCAGAGGGAGGAAGGAGGTGCTGTGGTGGCACCCCGCCCTGGAGGGGGAGAGGGGAGAAGGGGGGCAGGGGGCGCCCTCTGCCCTGCCTGCTCAAGCCCAGCGGATGGGACCATATGAGAGGAGGGTGCCTCGATGTGGGTCTCTTCCTCCACCCGCCTGCCCGCCCCTTCTCCCTGCGGCAGCTGTAGAGTTTGCAAAGTTGGGACGTGAACTTCTCCCCAGCCGCCCCCGAAAGGGGCCTCCGGCCGTGGCGTGCATTGTCGTCCCATCCCCCCACCCCCGGCAGCCAGCCAATCGGCCACATCTCTTCCCCAGTGTCACGCCTCGCGTCTCCCTGGCCTGCCCAAAGGTGCGGCCAGCAGGCGGGCAGGAAGTGGGCGCACTTGGCCATATCGCAGAGGCGACTGGCCTCCCATGCCTGTGGGGGGGGGCGTTCAGATGGCAGGGCAGGCTCGCCTGCTGGGAGCCCCGGGGAACGCGGGCACCAAAAACAGCAGCCGACTGGCCTGGCCTCTGCTGCGGGAGAACCCTGAGATGACTCTGGGACTGGGAAGACAGTCCCCACCCCAGCCTTAAGCAGGTGATTTCTTTCAGTGCAAGGAAAGTCTTTCTTCTCTCCAGACCCTGCCTGGAGGTTGGCAACCTCGTAATTGGTGGGTGCACGGGGGGGTGCCAGAAGGTAGTCTCTCCTAGTGTACAAAAAAACCTGGAGCTGGCCCTGCATATCCCGAGATCTTGTTCACACACACCACTCCCCAAAAGTGTATCTCCCATCCAGTATACATTCTTTTCATCTTTTGTTACCCAGATGTAGAAGTCTGCACTTCTCCTCGCTGAATTGCATCCTGTACACATCCACTCACTTTTCCAGTGTGTTCAGATCTCACTGAATTCTATCTCTGTCTTCCAGGGTGTTCGCTACTCCTGCCAATTTGGGGTCATCTGCAAATTTAATGCGTAGTTCCTCCATCCCCTTGTCCAGTTCATTTGTAAAAATATGGAAAAGCACTGAGCCCATAACCAAGCCTTGTGGCACCCCACTGGACACTGCCCTCCAATCAGGTGAAATGCCTTGACAACTACTCTTTGGGTACAGTTCTTCAACCAATTACCTAACCACCTAACTATTCTAGAGTCCAGTCCACAGTCCTCCAGTTCACCTATCAGAACAGGGGAGTTCAACTTATTTGTTATGAAGGCTGGCTCTGACATAAATGCGACTTTGTCAGGCCGGCCATGTGTATCATAAAATGTAATGCCAGGTAATGGAAATATAAACTTTATAAAGGGGACAGACAATCATTAACAGTCTTGCAAAATTTTGTTTATTTAACAGTCTTTGATAACACCTCTTGCTCTGAATTATTGCATCAAATCAGGTGTAGAGGAAAACCCACATAAGTAGACTGGAGTACCAGCAGTTCAGCAGTGGGCTAATGCCCCTGTGCTGCGTGGAGTGGGGAGCAAATTATGCATGGGATTGAGACAGTTTGACAAAGAGAAATTTTTCTCCCTCTCCCAAAATGCTAGAGAACTTGAGGGCATCCAGTGAAGCTGACGGGCAGTCCGTTCAGGAGAGACAAATGGAAAGAGACTGTTGTGTAGTGGGTTAGTCGCATGTAGAAACCACAGAAACGGTCGTAATGATCAGCATGGTTTACTGGTACACAACTAGAACCTCGAACTCCGGCCATGTGGCCAACTATATACAGCACCTGGGAACACCCCTAGATCATATTGGTGGGTTTAAACCTCCCTCCACAGTCTCTATTGGTTCCCCAAGGGAAAGTCCAGGAGCCTAGTCCCTATTGTTCCTAGGGAGTTAAGCTCAGTATTACTTGCTGGTGCCTAGTGGCGGTTAGTGGACATAACACCCCCCCATAGTTCAGACCCCCCCCGTCACGTAATCCTGGAGGTATGACAGTTGCCTTCGTTCCCGTGTAGACCGCCTGGGGGATGGCACTGGAACCTCGGGGGCTTCCGCTGGGCTGCTCAGTGGAAGCGGCAACAAGGCGCCTGTTGGCGTCCCAGGGGTCGTGGGAGTGTCTACCTCGGAGGTGGCTGCTGAGACGGGGGAAGATTCTGCAGCTCTGCAGGCTGTGTCTCTGGCTCCCGGGCCTTGGGCAGATTCGCTTCTGTGTGCCTCGGTGTCAGTTCATCTCCTTGTATAGGCAGCATGCTCCATCTCAGCTGGTTGACATGTTTGCGGAGGACTTGACTGCACTCGGTCGACACCTCGTAAGACACCGGCCCTGTGGGGTGGATGATGCAGCCGGCGAGTCACTTGGGGCCCTTCCCGTAATTCCGGAGGTACACGGTGTCACCCGGGAAGAACCCCCGTGGCGCCTCTCGCTGTTCCATTAGGCTGCGCGACTCTGGGGCCCTGTCGGGGTGCAGGCGGTCAAGAAAGATTGTGGGTCGCCAGCCCATAAGTGGTTCTATGGAACATCGACTGCTTGCCGGGTTGGGTGTGGTCCATTGAGCCAGGAGGAAACGGGCGAGGCAGAACTCCCAGTCACCCTCCATCAGACGGCTAAGTGCCTCCTTCGCGGTGTGCACCATCTACTCCACTTGGCCGTTGGTGGCTGGTTGGAATGGCACAGACCTCACATGTCGGATGAGGTTGCTGCGGAGGAACGTCTGGAACTCTTCCAACATAAACACCGTTCCATTATCTGACACAATGATGTCGGTCAAGTCATGGGTAGCAAAGATCCTGCGGAGAGCACGAATGGTTGCCTGTGAGGAAGTGATTGAGACGGGGCTTATCTCCAGCCACTTGGAATACGAATCTACAGTCACCAGGAATAACCATCCTTGGTAGGGCCCGGCAAAATCTATATGGAGCTGGGACCATGGGGTCCGTGTAGACTCCCAGGACTGGCTAGGTGCGCTCAGCAGGCTGGGCCAGATGGCCTATCAGGTTGGGCAATGTTTCACCCAGGCTTCGGCTTCCGCATCGATTCCTGGCCACCTAATGTAGCTCTGGGCGAGGGCCTTCATCCTCACTATGCCCAGATGTGCCTCGTGCAATGCCTGGAGAATCAGGTGGCGGAGAGCGCTGGGGACCACGACCCAGTCTCCCCATAGCAGGCAGCCCTTGTAAGCTGACAGTTCATCCCGATGGGTCTTGAAAGTGGTGAATTCTGGCCCCTCAGCCACCCCCTCACCACCCAACCCAGAACCCAGAATATAACGGGGTCCCTGGCCAAGCAGTGGGCGATGTCCGCCGCCTGGAGGGGGGCGTCAGGAAGCTCTGCCATCTGTAAAATGTGGTGCGCCGGAGCTGGGTCCTCTTCCACATCTGGTAGGGGGAGGCGGCTCAGTGCGTCGGCATGGCCCATGGCCTTTCTGGGGCGGTGCTGCAATGTGTAGTCGTAGCTGAAGAGGAACACAGACCATCGCAAGATCTGCGGAGAGATGACTTGGGGTGTCCTGCAGTCCACGGTGAAGAGGCCAAGGAGGGGTTTGTGATCGGTGGCGATGGTGAAGGGCCAGCCATAGATGAAGTCGTGGAATTTCTTTACTCCCGCGACGATCACCAGCCCTTCCTGATCTATCTGGGCATAATTCCTTTCCACCGCAGATAAGGTCCTAGAATAATAAGTGATGGGCACCTCCTGTCCATCTGGGAGACAATGCGCCAGTACCGCCCCCACGCCATAAGGGGACGCGTCACACGCCAGGACCATAGATAACCACACTCATCGAAGTGGGCCAAGACCAAGTTGGAAATCAGCAACGCCTTGACCCCACACCCAAGGAGCTTGCTTGTACAGCAGCTGGTGGAGAGGTTCTGCTACCACCACCTTGTGGGGGAGGAAGGCATGGTAGAAGTTCAGTAGGCCCAGAAAGGTTTGGAGCTCCTACTTGGTCTTGGGCAGCGGGACTTCCATGATCACCCTCACCTTGTCCCTCCCCGGGTGCAAGCCATCCACGTCCATGGTGAAGCCCAGGAAGTCCACTGATGGCACCCCGAGAATACACTTCTCCCGCTTGACTTTTAGGTCTGCGTCCCGGAAATGGCTAAGGACGATGCGGAGGTGGGAGGCGAACTCCACTGGTGATGTTGCGGCGATCACCACATCGTCAAAGAATGGGGTGACCCCGGGGATCCCTTTAAGGAGAGAGTCCATCAGGTTCTGAGACAACCCTGGAGCCACGCTCACCCCAAACTGCAGCCGCTTCACCCTGAATGCCCCCAGTGGCCTCATCTATAGGCAGCTGCTGATAGGCTTGGGCAAGATTGAGCTTTCCAAAGATCCTTGCCCCCGCCAAAGTGGCCAATACGTGGCTGACTATGGGGACCGGGTAGGCATGGTCCTGTAGCGCCTTGTTAAGTGTACACTTGTAGTCCGTGCAGATGTGGACAGACCCATTAGGCTTCACAACCATGATTTATGGGGGTCTCCCATGCTGCATGAGAGACCGGCTCCAGGATGCCCTGGGCCACTAGGCGGTCCAGTTCCGCGTTAGTTTTGGGCTTTACTGCCAGTGGGACCATCCTGGATTGCAACCATATCGGGGCCACTTTGGGGTCCAGTTGCAGCGATATTGGGGGGCCCGTGTGTCGACCTAGGGTGCCGTTGAAAACAGATGGGAATTCCCAGCAGATGACCTGGAAGCCGTGTGTGGCACAGTGCTGCACCCCTGTGATGGATATTCCCAGGGGCTTGAACCACGTGCGGCCCAACAGGCTGACAGGGTCCCCCTCAACCACGATTAAGTCCAATAGTCCGTCAAACCCTTTGTATCAGACCCAGAAGCTCCCAACCCCTTTGATAGGCACACTATTGCGCTGAAAATCCATGACCGTGACCGGCGACGAGCATAAGCGGGGGGCCCCCTTGGGACACAGACTATTGAGGGTGACCTCAGATATGATGGAGGCCGCGGAGCCGGAGTTGAGCTCCATGATGCAGGGGGACCCCTCTATTTTTACCTGGACTTGGATCTTAGGGGCAGGGGATTGGTTAGGGAGTCACAGTACCTGTTTGGTCGATGCTCTGGTGAGGAGGTAGAGGTCCTCGTTGGTCGCATCCTCCTCATAATGGGCATCTGCTTACCAGCAAGGTTGCGGTTGAGTGTGTGCAAAACCGGCAAGTGTTCTGTTCATGCCGATCCCCGCAGCTCGTACACTCCTGGACGGATGAGTTGCTTGGGTTGCTCCCAGTTCTGCGGTGCCTGGCTGGTGCTTGAGTGCAGTGGACCGCTTCGTCCTCTGGGACGCCTGGAATGGCAGTGGCCTGGTGAGCAGAGGTGGCTGCCGGATGGGACCTTTCCCATGTGGTTGCTATGGCGATGGCCGACATGAGTGTGACTGCCTCACCCTCCATGATGCGGTGCCTCAATTTCTCTTCACGGAGGCCTGTGATGAAATGATCCCGGAGAGCTGTGTCCAAGTGCGCCCCGAATTTGCACTCGAATGTGAGGCAGCGGGCTTCGTGAGGAACTCCGCTGCAGTTTTGTGGCCTTGTTGGTTTCGCTAGTGGAACACCTGTTGGGGACAAATCTGTGCTGACTTCCCCAGATAACCAAGTTGTCCTTCAGTTGCTCAGAGATTGACCCCTTTAAAAATCTACTCCAGGATTGACTTCTGGTTTTGGCAGCTCCCTGGTTGAGCACACTCCATTGAGCTCTGATGCAGATGCCCCGAAATCACAGCGGGCGGGAAGGGACTCGGACGATTCCAAGCCCCCCTAGAGCCCTTGTAGGGGGCTCCCAGCCTGGGATGTGAGGGGTGTCTCTTCCAAGGTAATGGCCAAGGAGTTGAGAGATCTCTTTACCCCGATAGGTCCTGCCACCGCAAAGCCAATATGGAGACTTGTGCGCACATCGGATGAAGCAGGCAAGCGATCCAGCATTACATTGCTCTTCCTACTGATGGAAAAATTGAAGGAATGAACTGTGAGTGCAAGCAAATCCCCTGAAGCTACTTATACTCCTGCAGAAGTGAGGGGGTCTCTTCTGTCTTTTGCCGATCGTAGCATCTGTTGTATTTTTGGGTGGGTCTGAATATTGGTTGTAGGTTGTGTTTTTTCATAAGTTTTCCCATCTGATCAGTGATTCCTTTGATATATGGCAAAAACACTTTTCCTGTGAGAAACTGTTTTTCCTCAGTTTTTTATTTTACCTTTGGTTTAATCGCTCTTCTGATTTCATTCTTAGAGTAGCCATTTGCTTGAAGTGCATGGTTAAGATGATTTAGTTTGTCACTGAGAAAGTTTGGTTCACATATCCGTCTTGCACAGTCTACTAATGTTTTGATTGTGCCTCTTTTTTGCCGAGGGTGGTGATTGGAGTTTTTGTGTAAATAACAGTCTGTGTGAATTGGTTTTCTGTAGACCTTGTGACCTAATTGAAGTTTTGCTTTGTGGATGACCATGATATCTAGAAATGGGAGTTTACCCTCAACTTCTTTTTCCATGGTGAATCTTATGTTGGGGTGGATGTTGTTGAGGTGGTCTAAAAACTCCATCAATTCTACTTCTCCATGGCTCCAAATGATAAAGGTATCATCTACGTACCGGAACCAGACTGTTGGTTTTTGGGGTGCAGATTCTAAAGCTGTTTTTTCAAAATGTTCCATGTAGAGGTTTGCTATAACTGGACTCATCGGCAAAAGACAGAAGAGACCCCCTCACTTCGGCACTAGTATATCGCATACCATGCAGTTGTGGACAAGTTTACATAGCATTCAGACAAGAATAAAAGAACATGAAAGACACTGCAGACTTGGCCAACCTGAAAAATCAGCAGTGGCTGATCATAACCTAACCCAAACAGGACACAGCATTTGGTTCCAAAACACTGAAAGACTGGACAACACTTCATAAGAACATAAGAGAAGCCAATGTTGAATCAGGCCAATGGCCCATCTAGTCCAACACTCTGTCATACAGCGGCCAAAATATACCAGGTGCCATCAGGAGGTCCAGCAGTGGGGCCAGGACACCAGAAGCCCTGCCACTTCTGCCCCCTCCAGCACCAAGAATAGAGTGCATCACCTGCCCCAGACTGAGAGTTCCTATCTATACCCTGTGGCTAATAGCCACTGATGGACTTCTGCTCCATATGTTTATCTAATTTCCTCTTGAAACTGTCCAGGCTGGTAGCTGCCACCACCTCCTGTGGCAGTGAATTCCATACGTTAATCACTCTTTGGGTGAAGAAGTATTTCCTTTTATCTGTTCTAACCTGACTGCTTAGCAATTTCATGGAGTGCCCACGAGTTCTTGTATTGTGAGAAAGGGAGAAAAGTACTTCTTTCTCAACCTGCTCAATCCCATTCATAATCTTATAAACCTCGATCATGTCACCCCTCAGCCGTCGTTTCTCCAAGCTAAAGAGCCCCAAGCATTTTAACCTTTCTTCATAGGGAAGGTGTTCCAACCCTTTTATCATTCTAGTTGCCCTTCTCTGCACTTTTTCCAATGCTATAATATCCTTTTTGAGATGTGGTGACCAGAACTGTACACAGTATTCCAAATGAGGTTGCACCAATGATTTATACAGGGGCATGATGATACTGGCTGATTTGTTTTCAATTCCCTTCCTAATAATCCCCAGCATAGCGTTGGCCTTCTTTATTGCAGCTACACACTGTCTAGACATTTTCATTGAGTTATCTACTACGACTCCAAGATCTCTCTCTTGGTCCGTCTCTGCCAGTTCAGACCCCATCAACGTGTATTTATATTTAGGATTTTTGGCTCCAATGTGCATCACTTTGCACTTGGCCACATTGAACCCCATTTGCCACGATGACGCCCACTCACCCATCCTTGACAGATCCATTTGGAGTGCCTCACACTCCTCCCTGGTTTTCACCACCCGGAACAACTTCGTGTCATCTGCAAATTTAGCCACTGCACTGCTTACTCCCAATTCCAAATCATTAATAAACAAGTTAAAAAGCATCGGACCGAGTACTGATCCCTGTGGTACCCCACTGCTTACCACCCTCCACTGAGAAAGTTTCCCATTTATATTCACTCTCTGTTTTCTATTTATAAGCCAGTTTTTGATCTACAAGAGGACTTGTCCTTTTATCCCATGACTATTGAGCTTACTTAGGAGCCTTTGATGAGGAACTGTATCAAAAGCTTTCCGGAAGTCAAGGTAAATAATATCTATTGGGTCCCCCTTGTCCACATGTTTGTTCACTCCCTCAAAAAACACTAACAGGTTAGTGAGACAAGATCTTCCCTTACAGAACCCATACTGAATCTGCCTCAATAGTTTTTGTTCATCAATGTGCCTACTAATTCTCTCCTTAATAACAGTTTCCACCAACTTACCCGGTATTGATGTCAGACTGACTGGCCTGTAATTTCCTGGATCTCCCCTGGAGCCCTTTTTAAAGATGGGAGTGACATTAGCTACCTTCCAGGCCTCAGGAATGGAGGCAGATTTTAAAGAAAGATTACATATTTTTGTCAGGAGATCCACAAGTTCACATTTGAGTTCTTTCAGAACTCTCGGATGAATGCCATCCGGGCCTGGTGATTTATTAGTTTTTAAATTGTCCATCAGTCGGAGGACTTCCTCTCTTGTCACCGCAATCTGATTCAGGTCTTTCAAACCCCCTCCCGAAATCGGTGCTTCTGGAGTGGGCAAGCACTTCTCCTCTTCCACAGTGAAGACAGAGGCAAAAAATGTGTTCAGCTTCTCAGCCATTTCCCTGTCATCCTTCACTCCTCCTTTTACCCCTTGGTCATCCAAGGGCCCCACTGCCTCCCTGGCTGGCTTCCTACTTCTAATGTATTTGAAGAAAGTTTTATTGTTGGCCTTTATGTTTTTTGCGATATGCTCCTCATATTCCCTTTTTGCTCGCCTGATCACAGACTTGCATTTTATTTGCCATAGTCTGTGTTCCCTTTTATCAACCTCACTAAGACTAGCTTTCCACTGCTTAAAGGAATCCTTCTTACCTTTTACAGCTTCCATTACTTTATTTGTTAACCATGCAGGCTTTTTTCTATACCTATTTGTACCTTTCCTAACCTGTGGTATATATTTTTTCTGAGCTTCTAGGATTGTATTTTTAAATAGTCTCCAAGCTTCCCCAATGGTTTTGACCTTCTCCACTCTTCCTTTCAATTTCTTCCTCACATGTCCCCTCATACCAGAGAAGTTACCCCTTTTAAAGTTAAAAGTGGTTGCGTCAGTCTTTTTGGGCAACTCCCTATCTGTATAAATGTTAAACTCAATGACATTATGGTCACTGTTCCCAAGTGGTGCAATCACTTCTACATCTCTCACCAGGTATTGGGTGTTACTTAGGACCAAATCCAGGATCGCCTCTCCCCTGGTAGGATCTGTGACCATCTGTTCCATAGCACAGTCATTGAGAGTGTCTAAAAACTCAATCTCTTTTTCCCGACTAGAACTCATATTGACCCAATCAATGTGTAGATAGTTAAAGTCGCCTATTACAACACAGTTATTTCATCTAGCCTCTATCTTTAATTCATTCATCATTTTATAATCCACCTCTATCTTTTGATCTGGTGGGCGATAACAAACTCCCACTGTTAAGCTTCCTTTTGGACCCACTATTTCAACCCATAGCATTTCCAGAAGCGAATCCAATTCTCTTACCCTCTCAATCTTACTGGACGGTATACCCTCTCTGACATACAGAGCCACCCCACCTCCAACCCTTCCCCCTCTATCCTTCCAATATAATTTATAACTGGGAATCACCGTATCCCACTGATTTTCCTCATCCCACCAAGTTTCTGAAATACCCACAATGTCTATTTCCCCCCCCAACACCAAGCATTCCAACTCCCCGATTTTACCTCGGAGACTTCTAGCATTTGTGTATAAACACTTATAGTTTCCCACGTTTGTTAAGCCCACAGCCTTCCTCTTGCTGCCTCGAGACCTTGCCAGACAGTTCCTATCATTAGCCACAGTCTCAGTGGACAATTGTAATCCATTTCCTTGTACAAAAGTAGTAGCTACCCCTTCATCTCTTTGAGATGAGCCATCCCGAACCAGAGACTTTTCATCTCCTGTCAGCTTTCCGCCATTATTCAGTTTAAAAACTGTTCTTCCACCTTTTTGATTTTGAGCGCCAGCAGTCTGGTTCTTTCTTGGGACAAGTGGAGACCGTCCCTTTTGTACAGCTCCCTCTTGTCCCAAAAAGCATCCCAGTGCCTAACAAACTTGAACCCTTCCCCCCTACACCACTGTCTCATCCACGCATTGAGACTCCTGATCTGTGCCTGTCTCTCCGGCCCTGCGCATGGAACAGGTAGCACTTCCGAGAAGGCTACCTTGGAGGTCCTGGCCTTGAGTTTCCTGCCCAGCAGCCTAAATTTCTCCTCCAGGACCTCATGATTGCATTTCCCATTTCTCCTCCAGGACCTCACGACTGCATTTCCCAATTACCATGTCAGATTACATAGGGAAGCCATTGAAATTCATAAACATAAACACAATTTCAACAGGAAAGACAAGAGTTTACAAATAAATAGGGAATGGTTTCCTGTCCTGAAAAACACAAAATGCTCTACAGCTGACAATAGTACTACAGATAAGATTAGAGTTTCAATAGCCATTCCACACACAAAAGAACCTCCTCAGGAAACAATCCATAGACAAAAGAACCTCCTCAGGAAAGCTCCTTCATTAGCATGTTCATAGCCTGGAGAACTACTACAAGATAATGACTCAGCCCTACCCCACCTTCCAGGGTAGGGATAAATTACCTGCCTACCATCTTTCTGCTCACCTTGACACAGAGAGTACTAAATCTTTCTGTGTTATACCTCTGAGGATGCCAGTCACAGCTACTGGAGAAACGTCAGGTCCTGCAAAGCCAAGACCACGGCCACACAATTCGGAAAATCTACAGCAACCAATGAATTCCGGCTGTGAAAGCCTTCGACATCAGAAATTAAGCTTCAACAACACTCTCTTGTTTGTTCAAAAACCTCAATCCTGTGTGTATGTGTATTTTGGAAAGTTTTACCTCAGCAACCTCTATATCTTGAATCCTCATATGCTCACTGCCTGTTTATTAAAATCTTTATTCTGGTTTTGAACGTTAATTTTGCATCACGTGCCATTTCATGAGGGTATTTTAAAAGAAGACAACTCCTGCATTCCCTCTAGTTCCTGTGCTGGGTCATAAGCCTTAACTAATATCTGTGACGGTGTGAGACAGCAAAGCTCATAAAATAAAGAAGAAATACATGCTACTGAAGGGTGGCTCAGTCACTGAGGGGAACTAAAAATGTTTTGGTGGGAAAATCTGTGTGAGATTGGGGAAGTGTTAGGGGTCTGTCATACCAACTCTTGCCTGTTGGTTAATATTAAGTTGACTGTGCCCGAGCCCCTCATAGCTTCCTCCACCATGTAAAAAAGAAAGTTGTTGGCCAGGCAGGTCAGGAAGTTGCATGACTCTGGATGCTTAGCAAAGTTTGTCTTCCAGCACATATCAGGAAACTTGAAGTCACCCATAACTGCAAGGTCTGGTTGCTTAGATACACTTTCAAGCCGCTCAGAGAGGGCAGTATCCACCTCCTCATGTTGCCAAGAAGCTGTTCCAGATTGCACCGTTAAGGGACTGTCTACTATCTGTGCCTTGCTGGACTATGAAGTGGGTGCAAGGGCTATGGTCAGAGCTGTGGTCCTAAGTGCCCATGCTGGACTATGGGCCGTATACTGTGGCCAGGGCAGCCTTGTGCCACAGCCACATGTCTGGATCCAAGACAACAGAAGTCTTCCGCCCACCCTCCACTCTGCGTCTGCACAAGCACTGTGATGCAGACCAGCAGCCTTGATCTCCATGAACACAGAAACAGCAGTAGACCAGAGGGAGGCCATGTTCTGAAAGAGGCCAGATGTTCTTGCAAAGAAGCCATGAAGGGATCGATTCTCCACCTGGCCCAGATGAGAGGGAGAAATTGTAAGATGAAAGCCCTCCTGACTTGCCTCCACTGTGACTCATCTAAGGAAGTGGCTGCATCAAAACTTAGCAATCAGGCGGCGAGAGGCCAGGCTACAGGGAAGACACTCATTTAGCCCAGGGTTTTAACAGGAGTCTGGATGCTCACATGGCTGGCTAATTGGTAGCAGCATTTAAGTGCCACACTCTGGGCAGAGCTCTTCGTGAAAGCAACGATTCAGCTTTGTGATACCTCACATCCACTTCAGCTCGGATAGCTAGACTCTCTCAGACCTTTTGGCTCTGGACTACATTTCTGGTTAGTGATTTTGGACTTGACTCTGTGTTCCTGGCCCCTGACTTTGGACTTTGCACTGTCTTCCTATCTCCCAAACTCAGCCTGTTTTTGGACTCCCTTTGACTGGCACCCCAGCCCATGACAATGCAAAAGTCACTGTCTTTTTCCCGCCTAATTTTCCTATTACTGTATTGAGTGTGTATGTGTGCTAGTTATTTTTGTATGATTGATAATTATTAAGTAAAAGACCAGTTGTTACAGCAACCTGGTCTCCTCGTCTATTCACGGGCTCTTGGAATTCTGACTCTGGTATACACAGGTTACATTCCTGCACCATATGCCAGTTGCCCTTTTAATATCATAATTCCCCAAGCTTGATAATAAATAAAGCAATTCAGCTAACATCCTGGTCAGACTGTCTGTAGCAGACTCCAGCCACAATACTGTTTGTCCGTCCTTCCCTTATCCTCACCCAGATACTTTCTGGGTTGTCACCTGCCTCCTCCAGTATATTCTAACAAGCAAACCCTCTTCTCACATATAGCGCCACTCCGCCTTCTCTTCAACCCTTTCACTTTTTCTTGAACAACACATATCCATCCACTACTACATTCCAGCCATGAGAATCAACCCACCAAGTCTCTGTAATGCCTTATACTGGCTTAGTTAAGGAATATGGAGGAAAATGACTGGAGAGAAAGAACTCTCTTGATAGCTCAGCTCACTAGCAACCTGTGTGTGAAAGGCATAGAAATAGACATCTGAAATTATATTAAGTTAGCTGGAAACCTACTAT
The DNA here is from genome assembly GCA_029375565.1 of Gekko gecko. Lineage (NCBI taxonomy): Eukaryota > Metazoa > Chordata > Lepidosauria > Squamata > Gekkonidae > Gekko > Gekko gecko. The sequence continues at coordinate 47,630,157 of JAPDNY010000007.1, read as the reverse complement.
AAACAACTCTACAACTTTTTCCCACCATGTGGGAAATTTACAACCTGCCTGTAAATATAACTTGTGGCCACTTGTGCTGGATATCAGAAAGTATGATGGAGGTGTCAGGTTCCTGCCCTCACATGTGCCTTAAATTTATTAGTTATTATAGGTTATTGTAGGGTGAGATGTCCTGTGGTTTATCTGTGATAATTTAAAAAATGGATACATCCTGATGCAGACCAACATTGTTATGTACAACTCAGCTGCTAAAGGAAAATCAAAGGTGAATTAAGATCATATATACTTTGCTGCTGTAGTTGTTTTTGTCTTTCTCCACTCTCTTTCCCTTCTTATTGGTGTGCAGCATGAGAGGTTTCTTTGCCAGCCATTTTAGTTCTTACCCAGAACAGCTTGGGGCCAGGGTACTTGAAAAAACTTCTCTCACACTATCCAGCCTGCCAGTTAAGATGTGTCTCTCAAGCTCTGCTTTCTGTGCCCCTGCTTTCAGAAGTGGGGCAGATGGTGAATAGAAACAGGGCATTTTCTGTGGTGGCACCTCACCTTTGGAATGCCCTCCCTCTTGAAGCTTGCCTGGGACCTACTTTACTTCCTTTTTAGGCTCCAGGCTTAAATTGATCTTTTTCTCCAGGCTTTTAATTATGGGTTTTATCTTACTAGCCTTTGAATAGCCTGCTTCTGTTTTATAGGTAGCTTTTATACAGCTTGTGTTTTAATGGTTTGTGTTTTAATATTGTGGTTTTTAATTGTAAACTACCTTAAGCAGGAGTTTGAAAAGGTGGCATAGAACTATTCTAAATAAATAAATAAATATTATTCTTGGCTCCTCCTTCCCTAAACACCTGGCCTCCCATGCCCATCCCCTGATCAGTCTTCTCTCAACTTCCTCCCTGTTTCCTCACCGCCTAGCCTATTCTGCGCTCCTTTCTGTTGAACACTTCTTCCCCTGTTCCCTGGACCATCATTCAGTTCATCATCTCTTAGACTTATCACTGCTGTTACCCCTGCCTGCCAGTAACCAACAGACTCCTCTCCTACAATTTTCTACCTTCAGTAACTTCAATACTGTGAACAATTCCATGACACTACAGCAGCTCAACAGTGGAAAGCAAGAGGTTGCAAAGAACAGTGGCAGCCAGTTTTTAGCCTTTTCTGCTGTCCTCCAGAAGAATGTTTATTGTTTTTCCAGATGTCATTCGTAATACTCTATGATATTAATAATGGGCCTGATATTGTTTCTCATATATCTTTTAGGCAGGAACCCCACCTGATCCTGATGAATAATTTGTATTAGGGGCCTCTTTTAGCAATTCCTCTGAAATATATTTTAATTATATTAAATAAATAAATAAGATCACAAGTCAGTTAAACTCTAATATTTGACTTTAATTCATCTTAGTTAACTGAAATACAAATGTTCTGTGGTGTCAGTGCATTTTAGATTGGAGTGCTCCCCTTTTTTTCCAGTTCTTTCTAAGAGACTTTTCCCCTAGCATGTCTATGAAAAGAAAATTCAAGGAAAAAAGAAATCAGTGCAGGCAGAAGAAAATTTTATTTTAGCACATATTCATAGAATACTTTAGACATTTATTAATGCCACAGGCCATGAATTATGAATTATGTATAGCATTTATGTAAACCTTATGTGACTTGAAAATTTACATGTGCTACTATTTGTTTAATAGGGTAGTTGTGGAAGATATGTAGCTAAAGACATCCTTTAGCAGAGCTTGGCAGTTTTAAAGGCTCATCAGTTTTAGATATTTTTTTCTAGTCCCTGTGCTGAATGGTCTTTAATATTAATTTGTTAAAAGTCATAAATACTATTTGTGTAGCTTAAGTATACTCTTTTTCTGTTTATGAAAAAGTAAGAATTTAGAAACGTTTTTAAGGCGACATCAGCAAATGGATTAATTTTCAGATGGAGCTGTCATTTACTCACAGTAAACCTTTCAGAATTAACATATGCTAGATTCAGCAAAGTATCTTGATTTAAATGTCTCCACAATGTGGCTGAATTCTCTATTTGGTCACCACAGGTATTATTGAATTATTTTTACTTTCTTTTTTGTAAGCCTCTTTGTAGGTCAGGTGTGGAAAGGTAGGCTGTAAATTTGTGAAATAAATAAATGTGAGTTGTGGGTTGCAGGGTAGCTGAGAAAAGGGGGTGGGGGGTCAAAGCTCCAGGGTCCCTGTTTATCATAGAGGACCATGGAGTTGTGCAAGTAACAGGCTGGATCAGGGTGGGATAGGGGGGAGTATCTAGAGGAACACAGGAACATAGATTCTGGTGGGTAGCCATGTTGGTCAGAAGCAATAGAACAAAGTTTGAGTCCAGTGACACTAAGACCAACAAAGTTTAATTCTGAGTATAAGCTTTTGTGTGCATGCACACTTCTTCAGATAAGAAGAGCCCTGCTGGATCAGACCAATGGTCCATCTAATCCAGCATCCTGTCTCACACAGTGGCCAACCAGTTAAGAACATAAGAACATAAGAGAAGCCAATGTTGAATCAGGCCAATGGCCCATCTAGTCCAACACTCTGTCACACAGCGGCCAAAATATACCAGGTGCCATCCGGAGGTCCAGCAGTGGGGCCAGGGCACCAGAAGCCCTCCCACTGCTGCCCCCTCCAGCACCAAGAATAGAGTGCATCACCTGCCCCAGACTGAGAGTTCCCATCCATACCCTGTGGCTAATAGCCACTGGTGGACTTCTGCTCCATATGTTTATCTAATTTCCTCTTGAAACTGTCCATGCTTGCAGCTGCCACAACCTCCTGTGGCAGTGAATTCCATATGTTAATCACTCTTTGGGTGAAGAAGTATTTCCTTTTATCTGTTTTAACCCGACTGCTCAGCAATTTCATAGAGTGCCCACGAGTTCTTGTATTGTGAGAAAGGGAGAAAAGTACTTCTTTCTCAACCTGCTCAATCCCATTCATAATCTTATAAACCTCGATCATGTCACCCCTCAGCCGTCGTTTCTCCAAGCTAAAGAGCCCCAAGCATTTTAACCTTTCTTCATAGGGAAGGTGTTCCAACCCTTTTATCATTCTAGTTGCCCTTCTCTGCACTTTTTCCAATGCTATAATATCCTTTTTGAGATGTGGTGACCAGAACTGTACACAGTATTCCAAATGAGGTCGCACCAATGATTTATACAGGGGCATGATGATACTGGCTGATTTGTTATCAATTCCCTTCCTAATAATCCCCAGCATAGCGTTGGCCTTCTTTATTGCAGCTACACATTGTGTAGACATTTTCAGCGAGTTATCCACTACGACTCCAAGATCTCTCTCTTGGTCAGTCTCTGCCAGATCAGACCCCATCAATGTGTATTTATATTTAGGATTTTTGGCTCCAATGTGCATCACTTTGCACTTGGCCACATTGAACCCCATTTGCCACGTTGACGCCCACTCACCCATCCTCAACAGATCCCTTTGGAGTGCCTCACAATCCTCCCTGGTTTTCACCACCCTGAACAACTTCGTGTCATCTGCAAATTTAGCCACATCACTGCTTACTCCCAATTCCAAATCGTTAATAAACAAGTTAAAAAGCATCGGACCGAGTACTGATCCCTGTGGTACCCCACTGCTTACCACCCTCCACTGAGAAAGTTTCCCATTTATACTCACTCTCTGTTTCCTATTTATAAGCCAGTTTTTGATCCACAAGAGGACTTGTCCTTTTATCCCATGACTATTGAGCTTACTTAGGAGCCTTTGATGAGGAACTGTATCAAAAGCTTTCCAGAAGTCAAGGTAAATAATATCTATTGGGTCCCCCTTGTCCACATGTTTGTTCACTCCCTCAAAAAACACTAACAGGTTAGTGAGACAAGATCTTCCTTTACAGAACCCATGCTGAGTCTGCCTCAATAGTTTTTGTTCATCAATGTGCCTACTAATTCTTTCCTTAATAACAGTTTCCACCAATTTACCCGGTATCGATGTCAGACTGACTGGCCTGTAATTTCCTGGATCTCCCCTGGAGCCCTTTTTAAAGATTGGAGTGACATTAGCTACCTTCCAGTCCTCAGGAATGGAGGCAGATTTTAAAGAAAGATTACATATTTTTGTCAGGAGATCCACAAGTTCACATTTGAGTTCTTTCAGAACTCTCGGATGAATGCCATCCGGGCCTGGTGATTTATTAGTTTTTAAATTGTCCATCAGTCGGAGGACTTCCTCTCTTGTCACCGCAATCTGATTCAGGTCTTTCAAACCCCCTCCCGAAATCGGTGCTTCTGGAGTGGGCAAACACTTCTCCTCTTCCACAGTGAAGACAGAGGCAAAAAATGCATTCAGCTTCTCAGCCATTTCCCTATCATCCTTCACTACTCCTTTTACCCCTTGGTCATCCAAGGGCCCCACTGCCTCCCTGGCTGGCTTCCTACTTCTAATGTATTTGAAGAAAGTTTTATTGTTGGTCTTTATGTTTTTTGCGATATGCTCCTCATATTCCCTTTTTGCTTGCCTGATCACAGACTTGCATTTTATTTGCCATAGTCTGTGTTCCCTTTTATCAACCTCACTAAGACTAGCTTTCCACCGCTTAAAGGAATCCTTCTTACCTTTTACAGCTTCCATTACTTTATTTGTTAACCATGCAGGCTTTTTTCTATACCTATTTGTACCTTTCCTAACCTGCGGTATATATTTTTTCTGAGCTTCTAGGATTGTCTTTTTAAATAGTCTCCAAGCTTCCCCAATGGTTTTGACCTTCTCCACTCTTCCTTTCAATTTCTTCCTCACATGTCCCCTCATACCAGAGAAGTTACCCCTTTTAAAGTTAAAAGTGGTTGCGTCAGTCTTTTTGGGCAACTCCCTATCTGTACAAATGTTAAATGTCAAGTTCCTCTTGAAGGTCAGCAAAAAGGTATAGAGGTCGTCCTCTGGTTTTGCCTCCAGGCTCTGGGATTCAGAGGATGTGCCTCTGACTGTGGAGGTTCCCCTCAGTCACCATGGCTAGTAGCCATTGATAGGTTTATCCTCCATGAATCTAATTCCCTTTTAAAGCTGTTTATTCCTGTGGCTATCACTACATCCTCTGGCACATCTTTGTCTGGAGCCTATAGTGGCTAGCCCAGTGATTTGCTAGCAGTAGAGACTCAGGAAAATGCTCCAGAATTGGGAAGAAGATGGTTTCTGTTCACAATAAAATTCTGGTTTTGTGGTATTCATTGTGTTTTATTTTACAGTGCTGGAACTGCCTTAACCGTTTGGTTCATCTGGAGATAGGTTAGTATTCTAGTTTTGATCTGACACAAGATGAAGACTACGATAACTCTACAGGCTATCTAGTCACAGAAAATGTATACTAAAACATCTTGCTAACACCCCCCCCCAAAAAAAATATTACTATAGCTTTAGCCCAAGTCACTAATATTATTTCTAAAAAATAATTTTTTTGTGTATAATTCCCAAATGCTACTGAGGGTTTGGAATTTCTCCAGGGAAGTGTCAGAATTTTGGCGCTCCATGCCTTTCTGGGCTCTCTGGTCTGTAGACAGTACAATCAAGAAGACTTTTTCCCTAGCAAAAATGTAATTGGCAGACTGCTGCCACCCTTGTCTGTTGTCATGCTACTAGCTGTGTTTTAGCTGCCAAGGGATTTGAATCCTTTAATTGGTGTCTGCAGATGCTAGTGCCTTTCTTCCTAGCCATTGGGCTACTGAGACCTTGGACAAGGGAAGTGCTCTGGGCTCTTCCTGGAAGCATGCTTGTACATTGTGTATGGGAGAGAGAGTGCACTGGGTACAGTACAGGCATCATGGTGTTAATACATCACTGTATGTAAACTAGTGTCTTCCATACACAAGTGCCGTGGGGATGCCATTGGTATGTCATGTTATTCTTACTGGCTGGATCACTAGGATCAGTTTGTCAACACAGTCAGTGATGCCATGCTGGACCTTGTTTCTACAGCTATTCTTGTTTTCTGTTTTCCTGCTTGGAATATACAGAATCATGATTATGTTACATCAGCGTTAGCCCCAGAATGGGGGTCCACCAGCATAGCTTTAGGATCAGCTTTCATTTGTTGACTTGTTTCTAAGGTAGATTATTAGTAAAGGTAAAGGTTCCCTTGCTTGAAAGCCAGTCAAATCCGACTCTAGGGTTGCGGTGCCCATCTCTGTTTCAAAGCCGAAGAGCCAGCGCTGTTTGAAGACATTTCCGTGGTCATGTGGCCGGCATGACTAAACACCAAGGCGCACGGAACGCTTTTACCTTCCCACCGAAGTGGTACCTATTTATTGACTTGCAATTTCTTGCTTTCGAACTGCTAGGTTGGCAGGAGCTGGAACTAGAGACGGGAGTTCACTCCGTCATGCGGCACCCGGGTCTCAAACTGCTGAACTACTGACCTTCCACAGCCTGCAGTTCAGCATCTTAACCACTTGAGCCACCCAGCTCCAGATTATTAGTAGCAATTGACATAAAGGGAATGTTTCTAGATCAGTTAACATTGGTTTTCTGGTTATTTCAACCCATCCCAGTTTTGTCCACGTAAAAGTTTCCTGTCTTTGACTGAGATCTGCAGGGTAAGCCAGCAGAGTTTTCATTAGCTGCTAAGTCTCGGACAGGGATCATTGATGTTGCATTTGACCAAGCAAGATGTGGTTCCAGTAAAACCTGGAGGTTGACGAAGAACTTAAGTACTCCAAGGAACCATGTTCAAGCCCTATCTTCCTAGAAGAGACAGCTGGCACTAAAGGTGCTATGCTTGATTTCAGAGGCGGATGATCTGGCATGGCTGGAATGCTTCTTGACCTCTGGGGACTTGAGATGGCTTGAGAGACCTCAGGTGTGCAGCTGGTTCTGGGTAGCAGGTTTGGAGTCTGAGGAAGAAGGCAGGGCTACCTTACAGAACTGTCCCAATCTCTGAAGGGGTCTCCCTAGACATTGAAGAAGGCTTCTGAGGATGCCCTGACTGTATCTTCAGTCCTCAGATTCTCCTTTTGGTGAGGAGGAACCAGTATCCTCATTCCATGACAAAAAGGAATTATAAATCCTCCAGGTACAGACTGTAGTTAAGAATTTGTGTCTGTTTATCACTGTGACTTCTTATTTAGTAGCAAAGGACTATGCAGTTATGATGCCTCCTACTTCTTGTCATTTCATTTTTAGGAAATTGTATATAATCTTCAAAAATTTCACAAATTATTTCATGACAATCTGCCACACCTCAGAGAACATTTAAATACTCTAACTGCATTAGCAGGGTCCAACACCACTGTGGACAGGTGGTGCCAATTTCATGGGGAAAACTGGCAATCGGTCCAGCAAACTAACATTCTCCCAGCCATGCAAAAGCTGTTCATTGGCAAGCACGCCACAAGTGACCTAAATCAGGTTAATTTTCATTTAAGGCACTGGGGTTGAGCTGGATATGTATGTTTTTGTGCCTGTGTTGAAGCACTGGTGATAGAGCGGCCCTTTCAGAAAGAGTGGGTCAAGAAATGTCAGCGTTATTGTTTTCCCAGCACATTTCCAGTTGAGACAGACCCTTTGAAGAGGGTGAGGATAGCAAGGGAGAATGGGATTTATGCACATGCATTAAGGAGCGAATGCATCCCTTTGTGGATGATTTACAAAGGGGCCCTACTCACAGATGAGGAGAGATCTGATATAACAATTCATTGTTCTGACACACATTGCAATCATGATGTGCAGTTTTTAATGTATCATGTTACATTAAGCTTAGCCCATGGTCCAATACCGTGTAACATAAATTTTTGTAAAGGGAGAAACATAACATGATGCTGTCTTTTAAAAGACACACACTATTTTTTCAGTTCACATCCCTTTTCTCCATGAATGCCCAATTCGAAAATCAAGGTGACAGATGAAAGTGGAGTGAATGAGCATCCACAAACCAGCATATTTTTCTTGGGTAGTTTTGCTCATTCTCACCTGTAGTCAATGACTCCAGTCAGTTTTTATGTTGCAATGCATGAGCAAAGCTGATGGACATATTTTTTTGTCACCCCTAGTTAGACTTTATTCAAGGTCAGCCAAGGGAGACCTAACAAGGATTAAGACAGTAAAATACACTGAAATTAACCATAGAAGTATTTGCTGCACAACACAGAAATGTTTTTTTCTTAGATAAGAATTTGATGGTATCTGATTTAAGAATATTTATATATTAATGATGTTTCTTCTTTGCACAAAGTAGAAAAGCTATTAAAATACAGCCATTGTGAAAGTAGCAATCCTGACGCTTGAAATACCATTTAAACAACATTTTAAGAAAATCTATCATAATGGTAGTTAAAACATTGAGATTACAACATGGCATATTTAAAAAATCTTAATAAATGTCAGCAAAAATACAATGTGTTCTTCCAACTGCTCTTTCATAGGGAATGGATGAAGAGGCAATTCCAAGAGACTACTAAAATCATCTAGATACTGTTCTGTAGGGCAGCTGTGCCCTACAACAATCCCTGAAGGATTAATCCTGTTCAAGTGATAAGGCTCGTGCTTTGGGATCTGGGATACAACATGTGCTGATCAATCTTGCTGTCCTTTAACTGATTCTCAAGTGGGATAGAATGGAATCAATATACCTCTAGTCATGAGGAAGAAAGTCAGTGACTACCAGATGCAGGTGGAAAAGAGAAAAGCACCATCAAACATTGTATCCTACTGAAATTAGTAACCTTTGTAGTAACAACAAACAGCATGTGAGTTCAGCATTTTGCTTATGGCGTGACCTATAGATTTGAGAGAGTGGCACCATCTAGTTGCTCTTAAAGTTCTGATACCTCGCTCCTTACCCCTTGTGTGTCCTACAATTCAGAATGCACTTATCAGGGAAAAATGGACCACTACTCACCTATCCCTGGTAGGGAGTTGCACTAGGACTCTGCCTGCAGTTTCGGTTTGGGGTGTTCCATTGAGCTCTGATTCTGCAAGGCAGAAAGGGTCATGACACAACACTAGCAGTGGTTGGAACAGAGTTGCTGGTAGTCACTCAGAAATGTGGCTGTGTTCTTTGGTGTGTGTGTGTCCCCACCAGCATAACATTGTTTTAACACAGAGGTGATGTTCTATCAGTTGATCTCCAAGGGGACCCCTCTTTTTGGCATTGGGCCTACTTACCGTGTACAGGAAACCCCACTTGCAACTGGAGGGAAGAAGGCTTGTTGAGCGAATGCATGTTGCAGGATTGTGAGGGACATATGTAGCAAACATAATTTAAAACATATCCGTCACCTTCTTTTAAGATAGAAAAGCCAATGTTATAGAAATAATTGGCTTGGATCACCTTAGGGATGCCAGCCTCTAGGTGGGACCTGGGAATCCCCTGGAATTACAGCTCGTCTCCAGACTACAGAGATAAGTTCTCCTGGAGAAAATTGATGCTTTGGAGGGTGGACTCTATAGCATTGTACCCCACCGAGGCCCCTGTCCTCCCCAGACTCCATCCCCAAATCTCTAGGAGTTTCCCAACCTGGATCTGGCAGCTATGCCAGGTCCTACCTGTTGCTGCAGCAGGGGAGTCCTGGTCCTCCCTGGGACTTCTTCAGCGCATTTGCCAGGTGATGTCATTGCATCAGGCACATTGGGGGCGGGACCACTATCATTCAAGGGAAAACCATAGAGTTTTCCCTCAAATGATAGAGCGTCCTGATGTCATCATGCCGGGCACATCTCCATGATCCTGGCACTTCGGGGGTGGGGTTCCCCCTGGTGGCCCAATCCAGGCTGGTGGGTAAGGGGCCCATCAAGCGGGCAAACCCCTGCACCCCTGGGGGATCTGACAACCCTACCTAGCAACCCTATGCACAGTGCACAAGCAAAAACCTAACTGGACTTAGTGCTGTTTTACTTGAGCAATATGTTTTGCACCACCTAGCACTTTCCAGCCTAGCATTGTGTGTGTGAGAGTATGTCTAAAGTGCTGGTAAGTCGCAGCTGAATTGTGGCAACCCATAAGGTTTTCAAGGCAAGTGATTAAGTGATTTGCCTGCCATTGCCTTCCTCTGCAAAGTCTTTATTGGTGGTTTCCCGTACAAGTACCAAACCCAGCTTAGTTTCTGAGATTAGTTGAAATCGGGCTATACTATACCATTCCACATCCCCTATTATCTTGTAGTGGCCAAAAATTGCTTTGCACAACATCTTGCAAAAGTGGAGAAACTGCACAGGATATGCTGAGGTTAACTTAACACAAGAAGTCAGTGCAAGGATTTTTCTTCACACTTCCGCTTCCTCAAGGACCCTAGTGTGTCCTCTGTCGATACACCTTTAAATGTTGATTGTTATATTCATATTGGAAGCAATTTTATTTCCTGTATGTTACTGTAATACAGATATTTTATATGCTGTATTTGAAAAATGACAACAAAAAATGCTCTCTTTTAAAAAAATGTTTATATAACTGAAAATTACCTCACAAGAGAAAAGTTGCCACTCTCCAGTATCCTTTAAAAAGGCATCCAAATTGAAATGTAAATATATTTCAGTAGAATTCTTTCATTAAGAGGAAAATGATTTATTTAAAAAAACAACAATGGGGAGATGTGAGGTTCAGTTTTGCAACAACATCTTTGACCAGTAATAGACTATGTTTATTTGCTGTTTTGTGGGTTGGTTGCTTTTCAAATACCACATGGGGCATGATAGGAGCTTGAGGATTCTGTATAGAAAATGTACCTCATCCCAATATGTATGAAACCAACATGTTCCTGTCTGCTAAGCACTGGCAGAGAATGTGCCTTCACTGGAAAATATCATCCCAGGTGTACAGCTTGTGCTAAGGTTTTGCGTGGTTTTCATATGTGGCCAAAAGGGGAGGAATCCCTTTGTCAGTATTTAAACTTTGCATTCAAGCATGTGATCAGTCAAACCCACACAGATGGCTGTTGTGCTTTCAGACTCTTTTGTTTAATACCTTATGTCTAATACAATAAGTTCCTCTGCAAATAAACTGAGGATTAAAATGAAGATGACTGTGGTTATTACTGAATTGCCAGAGGTCAGAATTGCAAAGGCTAATGTGACATTTAGCTAATTTTTTTTAAGGGACAAATTATGGATATAATTATGAACATGTGAATGTGCCGTCTCTCTTAAATACAAGAGGGATTGGGTGGGGCTTGATTGTGAATCCCACTGAAAAGGATGAAGGCTGTGTAACAGAAGTGAAGGCTGTGTAACAGAACACTAGCATTACAAACCAGGAGTGTAAAATCAATAATGATATTGTTGTTCTTGGGATTGCACTGAAAATTGGCTGTAGTGAAATAATAATGTAAATAGAAGCTCATAAACATTCTATGACATCATAGCTCAGCTAGGAAGTATTTACCAATAGCAAAACTTGTACGTAATAAATCTAACAAGGGAGGCCTGTAAAATTTAGCAGAAAGCCCTTTCTTCTAACTGTGGGGTTATGTGATTTTCTTTTCATTACATCTTGTATGCTCTTTTCTTACTCAAACACAGAAATTCCCAGCAGGAAAAGAAACTATCAGAAATTATTCCAGAGGAGTGGCTGTGGCCAAAAGAAACAGACATCTGATAGCGCTTGAAAGATTTGGTATAGAAAAAGGCACGTGTCAAGGATGCCCATTATCTCCACTTCTGTTTATTCTTGCAATGGAGGTGCTGGCCTCCAAGATAAGACAAGATCCGAACACTGAAGGAGTGAGAGTTGATGGAGAAGAATTTAAACTCAGAAGCTATGTAGATTATGTTGTTTTATCAATTATGGACCCCCACATTTCATTGCCATATGCAACAGAACAAACTGAAAAGTCTGGGTCCTTTTCAGGATACAGAATTAACGGTGTGTGTGGGGATAATTACAATTTTTTTAACACAACAGAAGGAAGATATTTTTGAGAGAATTACAGGATGTGAAATAACATCAAAAACAGTTATATATTTGGGAATACACCTGTCTGGACAAAATGATACACTGTTTAAAAACAATTACAAAACTACATGGACAAAGATTCAAGGAGACTTGGCAAAATGGTCTAAACTAAAATGATCATGGTTGGGAAGAATCTCCACAATAAAAATGAATGTACCGCTAAAATTGAATTTCCTATTCCAGATGTTACCAATTTCCATACAAGAAAAAACTGATGGACTGGCAGAAACAAATAAATGCATTTATTTAGAATGGTAAAAAACTAAGAATTAAATTCAAAGTGTTGCAGGACCAAAAAAAAAGGAGGATTGGCAGCTCCCAATATTAAGCTATACTATCAAGCAGCCAAACTAGTCTGGATCACAGAATGGATTAAAAACTCAAATGACGGACTAATTAAACTAGAAGCTGCAGGGATGGAGAATGGACTGCATTACCCTCTCTGGATTGAAAAATTAGCTTCGAAGAATAAAGGACAAATCAAAAACCACATAATTAGAGACAGATTATTTCAGACCCGGTGGTCTTTAAGAAGAAGAATCAGCCCCATGATATTTCCTATTATATCACCAATACATGCATACCACAATAAAAATGAGAGAGAAAATGATTTTTTAACATTTTTAAAAACTTTTTTTTTTTCGTTGTAAGCCTCCCTGAGCCCACTTGTGTGATAGGGCAGGGTATAAATTAAATAAATAATAACAACAATAACAACTCACAAAGATACGATAAACTCAAAAGGTGAAATTGTAAGCCACTCTGAGACTCCATCAGGTAGTGAAGGGCAGGGTATAAATCCAGTCTCCTCTTCTTCACTTGCCTAGTGTATGGTCAGTGTACCCAAACAAAAATAGTAACCTTGGAAGCATGGTGTAACAGACAGCTAACTGCTGATGCTTTATACCGATCTGAGAACCTTGATTGACAGGGTTCTACTGTTGACCTGAGGGAGTGGCAATTTCGAGGGGCAGTTAAGAAGAGTGAAGGATTGAAGAGGACCCTGAAGTAGGGAAGTGGAACCAAGTAGTCCTCTGAGGGAAATATCTCCTTGGAAAAGGGGGTGATAGTTATCAAATGTTAAAGAAGGAAAATTGGAACCTGTGTGTATATTCCTGCCTCCACAGATTTTAATACTTTTTAAACAAATAAGGTTATGCCTGTTAATCTAAGGATTGGCCACCAAGTGATCTCTCTGTATATGTTTAAACAACTGAGGGGACAGACAGACAAAGGTAGAAGAAGAAAAACTTCTTTCTCGATGTTGCAAAAAATATTTTCAATTCTATGTGTGGTACTACACTTAATACAAAATACTATGCTTTACCCTGGCTTCTGACAATCTATAAACATTTTCCTTCTTTCTCTAAGTCTTTGCCACATCTCTCATCATAAGACAGAATGGCTGAAGTCTGAGGGAAGTGCATGAATAGGAATGAGAAGTATACATGGCTCTCTGGAAATTACTTCCTAACATCCTTCTCTAAGACTAGAAGGGTGACCTTTGGCCATCAAAGTCTTCTAAAAGGACTAAAGTAAACATTTAATGGAAGTGGAACAATAATGAGGCATCATTCTAGTAAGTACAGCTTGGTCCTGTACAGCTAGTTTTACAGTAATGCTGTTACTTAAGTATTTATTGGCTTCTCAAACAGCTAGGAGGGGGGAAGGTACATTTAAGGGAACTGGCTAGTCAGCATTAGAGAAAGAATATACTATAGCTTACAATAAAATAAAATCAGGCCTATAGAAGTGGGTTTCTTGTGGCATATTCTCCAGATAAATTTCAGCTTGCTTACAAGCCATGATTCAGAGGACTGTGAGAAAAATATCTCCATATAGAATTCAGTATCACAAGACGTTCCACCAGTTCAGATGGCTAAGCTTGAACCAGATCCAAGGAGGCTAGGTCTGCCAAGAAATGTTTGCCATACTAACAAAAATGGAACTTCCATGTTCAGAGGCAACATCTTTTTGAATACCAGGTACAGAGAACAACAACAGGGTAGGGCCTGTTGCTGGTGAGCTTCCCAGAGGAATCTGCTGGACTAGATGGCCCTTCTGTGAAACCCAGCTGGATAGTTCTTAGGTTCTTTGGCAGATACACATGTATTAGCACAAGAAATTGTGATAGGTTGATGGTTCTCTGGAATAACTAGCAATTAACCAGTTCACTCATGTGCCATTAGCGTACCATGCAGCCTGCCACAGTGAGGTTGCATGTACCATTTGTGATGGGGATGAATGGGGTATGCAGTGTGTGTACACGTGATGCAAAAATTATGACGTGTGGAATGCAGAGTGTCTTTTCTGACTATGAACTGTGAGGTGTGTGTGCATAATGCTGCAAATTCTTAAACCTACTCATGAATATATGAAAGGAAGGAACAGAAATAAACCTAAATCTGTAACAGCACAATGACCAAAATGCCATGTATACAATGCAGAATCGAGAACAGAAGCACGCTAATGCCTGCCATGTCCTGTTCTATCGATATGCCCTCTTTCTTCACCCTTTCCTGGCCAAGCATGGAGGATCATGCATAGTTTGGAAAGATGGTCAGGTGATGAAGAGGGAAGAGGAGCACTCCTCCTCAAGAAGCACCTTATACCTTTTGGATGGTGCAGAAGATAAGCACATGGGGAGCTCAAAAATACCACCACTTTTCTCAGGTAGAAATCCGAGAGTCCCTATTTGCTATAGCACAGCATATGGGGGAGAGAGCTAGAAACATCTGTGACAATCTATGCAAGAAAGCAAACTATTTGAAGTCCCTGGTTCTGTTTATTTAGAACATTTCTAGGCTGTCTTTCCACCCAATAGGTTTTCAAGATGGCTAAGGTAAATGTAATTTCAGATAAGAGCATCATAAAACATCTAAAAACAAGAAGCTAATGGGCACTGTTTTTAAAAGCACCAGAACACTTGCAAGGGTGACACCAATCTTATCTCCTGGGGTAGGCAATTCCACAATCTGGCAGCCGTGGCTGAAAAATCTCTCCTACAGGTCCCAGCCGACTTCACCTCAGATTCCCACAGAAAGATATAATGTATAAATCTCAAAGACAGTTCTTTGTTACATATCCACCTTGTCCTTCCTGCAAAAAAACCCCAAACAGATTCACAACAACCTTGCAAAGTCAGTTAGGCCAAGAAAGAAACTGACAACCAAACAGCTTCATTTCTGAGTGGGGAGTACAGCCTTCATTTCCAAATCTACCTAGTGCTCTAGCTACCCTGATTCTCTTTGATTGTACAGCAAGAACACAGTCTCAAGGGCACACAAATGTTACACATTCCCCCCCCTTTTTTTAACCTCTACCAAAAATATAGTTTCAAAAGATCTCATGACTTGGGCTTCAGAAAATGATAGAGGACATTTTTTGTGAACACATTTATTTGAGAAGATGTATAATCTTTGCTTTTCTTTATAAAGCATATAAGAGCCAATCTCTTAAACTTCAAGATAAACTCTAGCACTTAGATGATATTCTTTCATACACTGCTGTTAAAGTAAGAGACTAAAGCCATTTATCAGAAAGTATTGGAGATCTTACAATGATGCATTATGATACATTTAGCTACCAGTATTTAGCTTTCAATATGATATATTTACAACCAATATCAAACCAATATTGACAATGATTTAGTAGGAGAAGTGTTGGAAAGTCAGATGGGGGGAAATCTCGATGCACCATTAAAGAGACAAAGTGTATGTGATGGCACACTCCATTGTCGTGTCTTTGGATACTTTGTTCCACAACTGTATTTTTTGTAGAATAGGAGAAAAAAATGAATGACTAGAAAAAAAGAATAGAAAAAACAAAACAAGGCAACAAGAAAATGTTACTCTTTTTAAAATTTGATGGTGTAGGGTAATTTGGCAGATGGGGCAATCTAGATGTGATGTGAGAAATCCATGATTATAAATTATTAGCTTTGCTTTCTTTTAAGATTGAAGTGGGGAAGAAAGCATCCAACCATTTCCCCTATGCTATCGTCCACACACACACACCCCACCCCCAGCTGCCATTTACCCTGTGAAGGTATATGTAATAAAAATGAGGGCCATGGCAATTAACAGGAAACTGCACATCATGATTGCAATGTGTGAGCTACCTTTGTTTCCAGACTTTTATCCCACTTCTGAAATTAAATTGTTTTTCTGTAATCCTAACATACCATATATGGTTGTTGTAGGAATAAAATGGAGCATGATGAGTAATGCACCCCACTCTGAGCTTCTGGAAGGGCAGAATAAAAAATGTACCAAATTAACAAATATTTTGTCATCTTTTGATTTCCAGCAAAACTTACTCTAGAAGCTGTGAAAGAGCCAATGCAGTCAAGCTAACAAGCCAGGATCTAAAGAGGTACTTTAGGTTGCAATCCTAAGAACACTTTTATGGGAGTAAGCCTCACTGACTAACATGGGACTTTCTTTCAAGAAGATCTTCTTAGGACTGCTCCCTTAGAGTAGCCCAAGAGTTTGTGCTCATCCAGTATGAATTTTCATTGTTGTTCTTTAAGCCTCAGACTTCAGTGACATATAGCAACCTGGTTTGGACGACTTCCCTCCATCTCTAAATCCTTTTGCCACATTGCTCTAGAGCCATTTGCCCTGTGGCTGTTAAAAAAAGAACTGAATAACATTAAATGTTGGATTTTCAAATTCCTGACAAGACTTTAATACCTTCATCAATGGATTATCTCCTTATATTATAAAAGCCAAATGGTGGTGGCACTTCTCTAGAATATTCCACATGCTCCGGAATTGGTTGGCGCCCAGGTGTGTCAATTGCAGGGCGTCTGTCTCCACTGGCTGCATCGCTGCCTCCCTCTCTGCCTCACTCTCCTGGGAGTGGCTGGATGGGACAGATGATCCAGCGGCTGGGGACCTGAGCCCAATCGTGCCACCACCGCAGTCGTCCTCGCTCCAGCGCAGGTCACCGCCTGGGCTGCGTGCAGCCGGACGGGACAGGTGCTCCAGCAGGGGGGGGCCTCTGCCCGAGCCTGCTGCTGCCATCCTCACTGAGGCAAGTGGGCATGGAAAGGCCTCCGGAGGCCCCCGCATCACCTCTCCCCGCTCACCTGCTGGCCAGGCGGCGACAGGCCTCTGGAGGCCCCCACTCCATCTCTCTCCCCTCGCCCTGGGCTGCCAGGGCCTCCAACGGGGTGGAGGCCCAAGGAGAGTCACAGTCAAGCAGCCTGGGACAGGTGCTCCACTGCGGGGGGCTCCGCCTGAGCCTGTCACTGCTCTCACCAAGTCGGATGGGCAGGGAAATGCCTCTGGAGGTCCCTGCATCACCTCTCCCCACTTGACCGCCGAGCTGGCCAGGCGGGGAGAGGCCTCCGGAGGCTCCTGCACCACTTCTCGCCCTGGCCTGCTGGGGCCTCCGCCGACAGTAGGGTTCGGGGAGGAGCTGAAATCAGGCGGCCTGGCCCCTCCGGGATCATGAACAGGGGGGAGGCCCAAGAGGAGCTGTAGCTGGGCAGCCAGGGACAGGTGCTCCAGCGTGGGGAACTCCGCCCAAACCTGCCACCACCGCCTTCACTGAGCCAAACGGGCGGGGAAACACCTCTGGAGGCCCCTGCATCACCTCTCCCCACTCACCCGCAGACAGGCCTCCGGAGACCCCACGCCACCTTGCCCTCCTCATCCTGGCCCGATGGTGGGATTTGGGGAGGACGCGAGCCCAGGTGGCCTACCCCCCCCAGGGCCTCGAATGGGGAGGGGAGGCCCGAGGGGAGCCACAGCCCAGTGGCCTGGCTAGCGCCTGTTGTCTTTACTTCCACAACAGGCCTTCTTCCTAGTACACACGTATTTCCAAAAGCACAATCCTAAACTGAGTTATACCCTTAGCCCATTAATTTAAAAGGATTTAGAAGGGTGTAACTCTGTTTAGGATTGCACTGGAAGTTTGTGAAGGTCTTAATATCTTGGATCTGGTAGTCAAAGATTTGTCTTGCTAAAAAGAGAAGAATAAGAAAATGTGTAATATTACATTGATTAAAAATTGTCCTTTCTGCCCATGTCTTTGCTGCAGTTCTATCAAATTCACCATATGTCAATATATATACTGGTGATTAATTTCATTATTTACATTGGTAAAACCTGTAATGTTTCTTGTTTCATAGATTAACAATACACTTGTCAATAGGCCTGATTTACAGAATGTATTTCCTTGTGAATATACAGCATCAAAGTTTTGAATTGTATGCAGACAGATATTTTGGATCTGTTGGAATCAAAGTTAAGACATGAAAGAGAAGGAATAACTACTGGCATTTCTGGAACTAGAACTTCATATAAGAATTTCAGTCCATTTTCACATTTCTATATCACATAACCTGGGGGGTGGGGAGGAATTGTCTGGAAAGCTAATGCTAATATATTTGATTGTGAGAACAATTCCTGCTTCAGAAATTCACAGCACAATCCTGCATAGAGTTATACCTTGCTAAGCCCCTTGACTTCAGTGTATTTGAAAGGGTGTAACTCTGCTTAGAGTTGCACTGTCAGCCACTACAACAGAATTTGGACACCAGCTTTCTTTTTTTTTTGTCAGTAGTGATGTAAATACTTGACTCCTGAATGTGTTGTAGTGACTGAGGTTATTGTTACAGGATTCACTTATTTTAAGTAAGCACTCAGCTGGAACTGATCACTGATCACTGATTGATAGGTCTGTAGACAGTCTGCACACAGAATCTTCAGGAAAAGAAGATTCCACAAAGCAAAGTAAAAGACTGAACATCTTGAGTGGGCTGGAGGAAGAGGGACCTTGTTTTGACACGTAATTGTGGGGGGGGGAGTCTTTCAAAAGGGAAAAAGTCTTACTACTTGTAACATAGATATGGGGCAATTCTACCTTATAGTGCTGCTAGTGTGAATCTAAAATAATTTGAATTAAGATCAGGATTTCTACTTCTCAGTTAAGAGACAAGCCTGAGTTACAATCCTGATTCCTTTGGTCTGTTATTTGAGATTACAGTAATATGAATCATATTAATTTAACAGCAAAATGGGCCTGTCTGCTTTACAAACCACTTGCTTATGGAATAATATTATAAATACCACTCTTTACATATATAGATGTTATCCAGCCAAAGCTAAATGTTTTAAATTCCATTGATTTCAAAGGGAGGGCACGTACCTATTTCTCTCACTTTCTCTCATAGGTGGTTGACTACATTGTGCCCAGTCATTCTACCTGTTATTTTCCTTTTGTTTATGTGACAGTTTGCATATTGGAATGCAAATAACTGCTCAGCCCTGGATCTTTGTAAGTGCTAATCACATTGAAGCACGCCCACAGACTGTTTCTGTTATGGAAACTCCATTTCATTTCTGTCTGACATCACAGTGCATAACTGGGAGCACCACATCCAAAGCAGGAAGAAGAAGAAATTGGATTTATACCCCACACTTCAGTACGCAAAGGAGTCTCAGAGCGGCTTACAAACTTCTTTCCCTTCCCCTCCCCTCCCCACAACAGACACCCTGTGAGGTAAGTGGGGCTGAGAGAGCCCTGACAGAAACTGCTCTTTTTTTCAAGAACAGTTGCGCCAGAACTATAGCTTGCCCAAGGTCATCCAGCAGATGCAATTGGAGGAGTGGGGAATCAAACCCAGTTCTCCCAGATTAGAGTCTGCACACTTAACCACTACACCAAACTGTTATTTTCTCCTCTCCTCTTGGGAGAATTCCTAAATTTTTTCTATTAATATTTTCTTCGTTAGGAAAGAAAGAGAGCGAGAGTGAGAGCAAGCAAGCAAGCAAGAAAATCTCTCTTTCTGCCGTGGGGTGTGTGTGATGGGTGGGGACCCTTTTCACTCCAGGATTTCTCTCCTCACTGCCTCTCTCTGGTTTCATCTCCCCTGTCAGGATTAGAGCGATTCTTGGAGGAAAGTCTTCCTTCTCTCCAGGCCTCCCCTGGAGGTTGGCATCCCTGTAATTGGGGGTGTATGGGGGTGTGTGCCAGAAGGTAGCCTCACCTAGTGTACAAAAAAACCTGGAGCCGGCCCTGCAAAAACCATTTACTGTTTCTTCATGTCAACAGTAAAACTCTGCATGCAGTCCTAACCTGATATGTTGGATTTCTCTGTGCAGGAAGGTGTGGTACTTTTAGTTATGCAAGGATCTGAAACAGTAAATGCTTAGGAGTGTTTCCCATTCCCATATACCCTGTAGGCAGCTCTCAGCCAGATAAAAACAATCTTAAAGAATCTAAATTTATTCTGTCTCTGAAGCTAAACAAGATGAGTATCTGGATGGGAGAATCTCATAGATGGAGTGGAAAAAGGAAGGGATGCAGGGACAACACTAAAAATAAATCCATCTGATCATCTGTACTGGAGCAGTGTAATTGAATGCATAGGAAGGAGCAACATTCCACTCTTGATTGTTTATACCATGTTTTTAATTCAATTATTAGCCTGTTAAAATGTTTGGTTACTTTTAAAATGAAGATTTACTTAGTATACTGTGTATCACTGAAAAGTTATTAGGTGTGAAAATACAAACACTGGAGGTATCCTAGTAAAACTCCTTCTGGAAAGCACTTATCTACTTAACACTTATCAGTGTTAAATATGCTGTCCATTTTACACATACTTTAGTTTAAATTAGGATTTAATTGCATTATAGTTACACCCTCAAATTAATTCCACTTATTTAATTGATTCATACTTAATCAATTTGTTCTTAAGCTCAAATAATATTAAAAATTATGTTTGCACTCCAGTATTCTGGGGTTGTTGTGTTTTTCTGTGTGTATGTGGTTTTGTTTTTAGAATAGTGTTAAATCCATCAAAAACAAGACTCACTGAATATCTAACCCTCATGAAACTCTCAGTTCTTAAAGTTTATCCTTACTAATCCACCCTAGGAAGACCTCCAAAACTTTGGTTTAATTTGAAGTTTTTAAAAATGTATTATTTATTAGAAGCTGATTGCTACTTGTCTATTTGTATAGGATTATATAGGCATTTGGATTCCATGAATAACGTGTTGTAACTTTGAATAACTGGATGTCTGGAATAATGTAAATTTGTACAGTTGTAAGAAGACTGATTCATGGAATTTTGCCATATGAATGAAAAGGACCTAATAGGGCAGGGACCAATATGAGTCATATATACTTTGAGTTCTGAAATCCCACAAAGAATATTTCTTTTGGTCAGTAACTGGACATTTTACATTAGCCATATAGATTCTCTGGTATTTATCTAGCATACAACCCCACCACCCACAACAAAAAATGAACTAGAAATCACTATAAATCAAAGGGTATTATCTGTAGAGGATGGTTCACATTCCCGATCTGTAATCCTGTCTTTTCAAGTTTTCTTTTTTTTTCAGCTACAGGAGAATTTGTAATGTTTGATGCCCTTAAAAGTAAGCAGATCTGCATGAAAAGAGACTGAGAAAAAGTGTAACCCAGAAAACGTAATTATAATCAAAACTCTCATATTCCTTTGCATTTGTAGCATCTTGTTTTGTTTATAAGTATCTGATCATAGCTGATATAATTCCTGGGGCTTTCTGTAGTTATTGCTTAACAACCCTTCTGTGCCTGGGGGGGGAAATAAATTAAAATTCCTGTATGAAATTGTTGTTTAGGATATCTGCCATAAAAGCCTGTATGTTATTTGATGGGTTAGTTAACTAGAGCATGGTGGCACCAGTAAAGACAACTGTAAGGCTTTCAAGTAGACAAACTCAGTGTCTAGATGCATGTGTGAGCCTATTGAAGCCAGGTCAGGCTATGAGATCGATACTGGTTTTTTTAAAAACCCAGCTGATTTTGCACAGTTGAGGGGATTAGTTCTAAAGTAATCCACGGATTACATACTCCAGAGCACTTCAGAAGCATATTTAGCAGAATAAGAAGGGAGATTATCCCTGTTTGCCTAGCTTCCCAAGGCTATCATTTGTATACCATTGGCACATTTTTCTGGGGAAAGGAAAATTTTAAACTGAAAAGGTTCCCTTGCTTGGAAGCCAGTCGAATCCGACTCTAGGGTTGCGGTGCTCATCTCCATTTCCAAGCCGAAGAGCCAGCGCTGTCCGAAGACGTTTCCATGGTCATGTGGCCGGCATGACTAAACACCAAGGTGCACGGAACGCTGTTACCTTCCCACCAAAGTGGTACCTATTTATCTACTTGCAATTTCTTGCTTTCGAAAGACATGCCTTAAAGCTAAGAGGTGTTAAAACTAATACCAGAGGTAGAAATCATAAACCCAGCCAGTTAAACACTTTTAAGTAATCGAACACTGTGCTGAGTAGTGGTAGAGTGCTCTGTTATTATCAGAGAGAACCAGGTTCAGATCCCTACTCTACTACCAAGCACACTAGGTGGCTTTTGGCCAGTCACAATCTCTCAGACTGACCTTCCTTGGGGAGTTATTGTGCAAATAAAATGGGGGAGGGGACCATGTATACCACCCTCAGATCTTTGGAGAACAGGTAGAATTTTAAAAAAATTAATACACTGCAAGTGCTCAGCAGTGTAATCCGAAACAGTTATACCCTTCTAAGCTCATTGGCTTCACTGGACTTGGAAGGGTGTAATGCTGTTTAGAACTGTACTGTAAACCAACTCTCACTGGGGCAAATTCAGCTTGAAATGGCCTCTTTCCGATCTTGTCAGATCTTGGACGTTAAGCAGGACTGACAATAGCAAGTATTTGGATGGGAGACCTCCAAAGAATACCAGGACCAGAGGCAGAAGCAGGCTATCAAGCCACTTCTCTGAACATCCTCCATGCCCCAGTAGGAGTCACCAGAGGTCACCATGAATTCCACACACTGGCACACGTACACACATACACACACAAATGCAAAAATACCAAAAACCCACAAAAAAGAAATTGCTTCTTTCATTGGATTGTGCCCACAGTTACTCTAGGACTATTCTGGATTATTTCAACATTCATGCCAATAGCACCTTGTCTGAGCCAGTATATTGTTTTATAGCCTCTTTGGCATCTATAGTTTTCTCTCAGGCCTCACACCTAATATAGGACATACTGTATGCTCAAAATTCTTCACTGAGTCTTTGGGGGAGTCTGGTTCGGGGGCCAAAGGTTCAGCCTCAGTGTTTGATTACTGCCTCCTCAAGGCAAAGGTGAATGTGGCACCCATACTCTGCAGGAATAGGGGTGGGGAGCAATGCTCCCTCTAAGATGTGAGCAAAAAAATCTATTTTGTGAGCTACTGGCATTAAAGTTGTGAGTAAGCTATTTAGCTGCTGCATAATTTAGTTTGCTCTGGAGCCATCCTTCCTGAGCTAAGACAAAAATGCGTGAGCCAGAGGCTAAAAAACTGTGAGCTAGTTCACACTAACTCAGCTTAGAGGGAACACTGGTAGGGAGTTAAAATGCTCCACATCCACAGAGATTTATGGGTCTGATTCCAGAATGCCCTGGGAGATTTTAGGATCCAAAATAACAGCCCTATAGAATCCACAGTAGGTAGCCTAGAATGAGAAGCTCCTGGAAGCTATTGATATGGTTGCTCCCACTCCCATTTACCTCTCCACCATCAAGGTGGAACCTTGCTTTACTATGGAGCTAGGTATCCCGAAGACTTATGAGGCAGCAATGAGAGTGCATCGGCTAGCTCACACCCAGCCAGGGCTGGCCCCAGGTGTCTGGACGCCCTAGGCAGGACAGCCTGGGGCGCCCACCCCACCGGGGATGCCAACCTCCCGGTGGGGCCTGGAGACGGCCCACCCTTGTCCTGGGCGCCTCGCAGCTGCGAGGCACCGGGGACAGCCAGTGAAGGGGCTCTCCTGGGCCCCTCGCAGCTGCGAGGCACCGGGGAGAGCCGGGGAAGGGACGGCGCAGCTCTCCCGGGCCCCTCGCAGCCGCGAGGAGCCCAGGAGAGCCGGGGAAGGGCGGGGAGGCTCTCCTGGGCCCCTCGCAGCTGCGAGGCGCCTGGGAGAGCGGGGAAGGGGCAGCGCAGCTCTCGCAGCCGCGAGGTGCCTGGGAGAGCGGGGAAGGGGCGGCGTGGCTCTCCCGGGCCCCTCGCAGCCGCGAGGCACCTGGGAGAGCCGGGGAAGGGGCGGCGCGGCTCTCCCGGGCCCCTCGCAGCTGCGAGGTGCCTGGGAGAGCCGGGGAAGGGGCGGGCTTGCAACGGCTGCCCCTTTCCTCTCAGCAGCGGTGCAGCTCTCCTGGGCCCCTCGCAGCTGCGAGGTGCCGGGGAGAGCCAGGGAAGTGGCGGGGTGGCTCTCCCGGACCCCTCGCAGCTGCGAGGCGCCTGGGAGAGCTGGGGAAGGGGCGGGCTGAACGCCCCCTGCCTGCCCACCCCGCGGCCCAACTCGGCAACCCCAGCCCCACGGTCCAGCACTGGGCTTAGGAGGGCCATGGGGGGGGCGAGAGAAGCCGCTAGACTAGGGCACTCTTTACTGGTGGTGCCAGTCGCCGCCCCTGCCTCCTCTCCCCCCGGCTTTGTGGAGAGGGCGGGCAAGCTCCGCTGCCGCCTTCTGAGCCCCGGCTGGGCGCTCAGGGAGGCAGTGGGAGCAGTGGGGGGGCTTTTCCTGGGAGGGGCCGGGGCGCGGTTTGGCGCCCCTGCTGCTGACGCGCCCTAGGCGAGCGCCTAGCTCACCTAGTGGGCGAGCCAGCCATGCACCCAGCTCAGTTGTTTCAGGTATTTCAGCACTTGGTGACTCCAAAGTCTAAGCCTTTGCATTCTTGGGAACTGATAGTTACCTGTGACACTTTTGATATGTTTTTGCAAAGGTTGCATTTATGAGGGAATAAGAATATAGTTGCAAGCAGTGTTCCCTCTAAACTGAGTTAGTGTGAGCTAGCTCAGTTTTTTAGCGTCTGGCTCACACATTTTCCTCTTAGCTCAGGAAGAATGGCTCCAGAGCAAACCAATTTATGCAGCAGCCACATCGCTCACTCACAACTTTAATGCCAGTAGCACCCAAAGTAGAATTTTTGCTCACAAGACTCCACAGTTTAGAGGGAACATTGGTTGCAATATTGTATGTATCATCTTGTTTTACTGCATTGTCTTCTACCTTTGTAATCCACTTCCTGCATTATGGTATATCCTGCCTTAGTTTTTTGTGTTGCTTTCTTTTTCCATAATCCTAGTCTTATAGTATTGTTTATTGGATGATTTATGCTGTTTGACTGAATTGGTTTTTTTATTATTTTGTAATCCCCCCCTTAAATCACAGCTAGAAAGGCAGGCTATAAATGAAGCAAATAAAAATAAAAATCACAGAACTGTTGCCTCCAATGAAAGACAGCAAAATGTATCCATTTCACAGTGGGCATAATGCAACTGCAATAGTTCAATATATACTGGAATTGTGGCTGAGTACAAAATGAGCAAGCCTC
>JAPDNY010000007.1:47559889-47599889 GCA_029375565.1 Gekko gecko | reverse complement strand
TCCATTTTTACTACACATTATATCTAGCACTTGTGTGTTCCTCAAAAATGTCCTCACTACAACCCTGCAGCAGCTTCCTGTCCTCCCCATTTTACAGACAAGGAACTGAGGCTGCCCACAATCTTACAAGTCCCACTGACATCAGGGGGACTTGTGTATATGGAGCATCAGGTTGTGTGCGTGGTTTCTCTGTGCTATCCACGAAATCCCTATCTGAATGGGAATCATGGCCAAGGAGACAGGATCACTTGGGCTCTAAATCAAATATATTACTTTAATAGCAGCCTACTGCTGTTACCCATATAATGGGGCTTGCTTACTTCTAGTAGGTTAATTACCTGATTCCCCAAGCAACCAAAGGGTAAAAGGCAATGTGTGCAAAAAAACCTGTCGTTCTCATTACTGAAGACTTTCCAAACTCTCTAACTCGTTTTTTAAACAATGGCCATAAACAGGCTAGCCATTTTGGAACAACAGCTGAAAACCATGAGGCCATTACTGTCCATTAAAATCCTTTTTACAGTTCAATGGAGGTTCATAAGGACTATCCATCCTTCATTGGGGAGAGACTGTATAATCTTCTAAGTGATTCCAAATCCATGGCAGTCTTTGAGAGCCTTAAGTCTAGGTGCACAGACTAGGGGGAAAGGAGTGGGGGAAATCATATTTAACCATGGGAAAGGGGATTAAATAAGTAGCTGTTGGATGTCCTGATTTCTATTTGATCAATAAATCATCAAGTGCCTTAAGTGCTTTATTCACTATTAAATTAAATGAAAAATACTTTAACCTGCCTCCCTTGTGTCAGCAGATAAAGCTAATAATATTTTTCGGTTATATTCCAATTTAGGTATTTAAGTGCATCAAACACCATGGGACAATTTTTTTCCTTGGAATAAATAGAAAATGGTCTTCAAGTCCAAATGTTTTTTTAATGTTTTCTAGAGGAAAGAGCTTTTGAAATAGAATATGTGCATTAATGGGGAGGTGACCCACTGTGCTTACACTTGAAGGACATTTTGGAGGGAAATACTGGGTTTTATAAGGCACAACAAACAGTATTTGAGTCAGAAGCTTCAACACTCAGAGCAATGATTTAACTAACCTTTTCTCTAAATGTTTACCCTTTGCTTTTGTTTTCACCTCTAAATTAAGTGTACCTTTAACTCTTTCCTTTCAGACTTTCTTTTTTCAGCTTTTCCTATCTGGACAGATCCAGTGTGAGTAAATCTGCCCCCAGCTGCAGAATTTTGCAGCATAAATATGCATGAAGTTCCTTGTCAGAGGGATCATCACTACACCATCCCTGTGTGTGAGAGGAAAAAATACTTCTACCTATGATCTAAGATACATTCATTAACATTTCCTTATACCTGGGTGAAAAGTACAAACATAGCACTAGGCTATTCAAGGATTCACATCAGGATGATGTGGTTACTTCATTTGTTTTTGTTTTAGGGATGAACTTTTCCCCATTGTAGGAGGAGCTGTGGGTGAGTGTATGTTTATGGAAAACAACAACACTGCACTGGAGGAGACTCCAGATGCTTAGGTGGATGCAGTTGCTCCCAGCAATGTGTAAGCCAATATCTAAGTGGCAAAACAGAGATAAGCAGAAAATGAGGTGACTCTTCAAACTCTTTTTGAGTTGTCAGATCTAACAGCATAAAGAGTAAGAATACTGAGGCAGACTGATACTGGAAAACGTTCACGTTGTTGGTGTGTGTGTGTGTATATATACACAAGGGAGGAGAATGAAATTTATATATATATATATATATATAATTTCATTCTCCTCCCTTGCCTTTCCTCTGGTGCTAATAACGTGGCGCTGCCCTAAACCCGCGATCGAACGATATTTGTGAAGTTTAATTGCCAACTTAGCATCTCGGGCACACCTCCCAGCCCATTAGCCGCGGCAGCCTCACCTGGTTCTACGGGCAAGCTCAGCGGCCTCAATGGCCAGAGCCTGATTATACAGCCAAGCTGCTAATTTAGCGAACCGCCCTTTATAGGGAGGACTTGATGGACGCCACACGCCGGAGTCAGGCGCGCGCTCCGAGGAGGCGCCGGAGCCTCCCCTCCTCCACGCGCTCCGCCAGCCGCCTCCCGGCAGAATGAGAAATGGGGAATTAGCGGAGGTGTGGGCAGGCAGGGAGCCGAGCAATTAGCACGAAGCTGCCGCCTGAGGGACGGAGAGGGGGTCGCCGCTGGCCGAGCCGGGAGGAGCGAGCAGGCCCGGCAGCTCTGCTGCTTGCCCTCGCAGGCTGGAAGGGCAGGGAGTCCCTGGCTCTGTAGGCTGCCGGCGCGCCCGTCTCCCCTCAGAGAGCGCCAAGTAAGAAGCGCCACACTTGGAGCAGAAATGGCGGGCGGGTCGGCGGGCGGCATTAGCCAGGCCTCCTCCGAAGACACGTAGGCAGGCTGCTGCCCGGAGCAGAGGGAGAGAAGCAAGGCAGAGCAGAGCAGGCCGTCTCTAGCACTGGGCCGGTGAATAGACTGGAGGTGCATCGTTCGTGAGGCGTGTATTTGTTATTGATTATCTGTGTACAGGCGTGTGCAGGCCTGTGGGGGCTGGTTATATTCCAATAAACGTTAGGCATGTGGGATTCTCTATAGCGACTCTGGCACAAGTGTGATAAGCATTCTCATTTATCGACATGGAAATATATATGTGTGTTTGTGGGTGTACATTTTGAGTGCCAGTGTTCTAAACATGTCTGTGTTTTATAGTGCAGGGTCTGTAGATGTTGGTGTGCCCTTGCTTTTGCTTTCTGCTTTCCAGGTTAGTAGTGAAACAGACTACAGCCCAGAAAAGTTCATGCCTCAATAAATGTGTTCCTCTTGAAAGTACCAAAGGATCTTTCTGTTTTTCCCCACATCAAACAAATATTTCTCCTCCAACATAGGAGCTTGTTAAAATGTATTAAATACTACCTAGGCCTGTTCAATAGAGACATCCACACAATCAAACCTGGAGAAATTTGAAAATTGTGTACATAAGAACTACCTAGATACAAAATTAGTGCATTGTGTGATACTACTTACCTCTCTTCAGTCTTGGACTTAAGAGTTACCTTCTCACCAGCCCTGGAAGGTACAGGGAAGGCTTGGGTAGAAGACCATAACTTATTCAAGGCCAGCTTTACTGCTGAGTAGGGTGGGAACAGGGATCTATACTATGCCACCTTTGTGTAAGAGCACTTATGATACATAAAAATAAAATAATCCTTTTTGCATAAGCCGAATATGCATAATAGTAGCTGGTTGTGTGTCTTATCCCTCTCTAACACACAAAGGTAATACTCATATATATTAATACCTAGGCATAGGTATGGATCCATAATTTTTTTATATGCTACAGATCTGTATTTATTATTATGGTTAGGAAAAGAGGGGATGTACTTCCTGCAGAGGACCAGAAGTAACACAAAGGGAAATCCAAAAAGAATCACCAGGTAATTAAATTTATTAGGACTAAATAAAACAGCACGAAGTATTGTGCAAACTTTTCAGTACCCCAGAGCTCTTCTTCAGGTTGGATGATGTGTGCGTGGAGTGTAATTTGGGCCCTGCTCTTCAGTAGACTGGATGGTGCTGGTATCAGGTTGTACCAGGAAGAAGGAAAAGAGGAGGCCCCTAACTGAAAATACAGAACACACTGTCTGCAAGTGGAGGGAAAATGTGGCAGCCCTAATATTAGCAAAACTGGAGATTAATTTTAGGTGATGCATTAGCAGGGCACAGAACTCTCTTAACTGTCTGGGGAAATATGTTCTCCAAGTGATTAGGAAAGCAATCCTAAAGAGGTCTACTCAGAACCCTATTCAGAAAGTGCATACCTATCGATATTGCTGTATTAATGAATTATGCATTAGTTGCTAAAGCCAGCAGGAATGGAGGAATCTGTGCCTGAAGGCCTGGTCCATCACAAACATAAATGTTCCTTGTATACTTTTCAGCACAGAGAGAGGCTGGGCGATGTGATCCTTCTGTTCCTTTGTGCGGTTCTCCCAGCGCCCATCTCTCCCTCCTTGGTTGTAACCCCAAGGTGAATATTTATATGGAGGTTTTAGTAATGGGTGTATATTGCTTAAACCTCTGTGTTTATCTGTGAGTAGACTATGTCTTTGGCACCCCCGGCAGCCCGGGGAGTCTGAGAGTGTTCCCTTGAAACACAAAAGGTGGAAGAGCAAATGGACATCTCCCACAGCCCCCCGTTGCCCTGCCCCCCCCGTCCCCCGTCCCCCCGTTGGCGGGGCACAATGGCGAGCGAAGAGCAGGGCCGGGCGCGGACCGGCTTTGCCAAAGGCTCTCCCTGGGCCGAGAGCCGCTGTGGACATTTCGTGCAGCCTTGGGCAGCAAGGCGCTCCCGGGATATGGATTTCTCGCCCGCACCCCCCCGGTTCTCTCCGCCGCTCTATTACATATATATATATATATATATGCGCCTGATTGGCGATTGTGGCGTTATTAATTGTGGCCGCGCCTTTGCTTGCTCTTTGAGAGAGCAGCGCTCTAAATTGGCTCTAATAAATATTAGACGCTAGATTAGGCGAGGTGAAGCCGGCGCGGCGCTCCATTTTCGACCTGTAGCCTCTGCAAAGCCGCCAGTTCTGCGCCAGATTAGCCCCATCCATCCAGTGTCAATGGTTGTCTTGTTGAGAAAATCAGTGAGTAAACACGGCTGACAGAGAGGGGGCTCAGCTGATTACTCATACAAATAGACTGCAAACTCCTCCAGGAGAAGCCGTTTCCAGAGATGGGTTTCTCGCATTGACAGCGCGGCTTCTCCCAGGATCGTGTGTCCTGCTGTTCCCACTTTGTCCTCCATCAATCACACAATTGTGTCCGGGATGTTTTATAGAGTCACTTAATATCCCTGCCTTCATCTCTATTCACTTAGAGAATGATCTGCCATAAAGGCGCGGGGGGGGGGGAGGCTTTTCTTTTCTTTCTTCCTTCCTCCCCCTTCTTTACCCAGAATAGGACGCAAGACAAACCCGGGCCACAATAGCTCTGGTGGGGAAACGCAGCCAGCCCGGGAGCCGGGGCGGGGGGGGGGCGGGCGGGCGGGCGGGGAATCTTGCTCGGCTTTCTGATGTAAATATACCCAAACCGGCCAGGGGATATTTCAATACCAGGCAACCGAGTGATTTGAATGGCTTCCTCCGTTCCCTTATTGTCTCTAGTTCTAATGACCGCCCGGCTTCTTCTCATCATCGGGGTCTTCATAAAAATAAATAAATAAGGGAAAGTGGGGTGGGAGGGACAGAAAAGCGAAGGTGAAATGCAAAACAAAGCTGCACCCTGACGCAAAGGCACATTCAAAGACGCGTAGAATGTGGGGTTGCGGAGGAGCCCATCCGAGGCTTGGTGTTTTCAGATGGACGAACTGTCTTGCTTTTAACCGATAAATGGCTCAATTAGCCGCATAATGTAAATAAGTGCAGGATCTCAGTACAGGTGGCAAGCTGGAGCGACATAGGGAAGGGCGAAATGTTTCTCGTCTAAGTGGCTTGGGATCGTAAGGTATTGGTTGGGGTAATCAGTTCCAGCCTCATTCCCGGAAACAAGGGGCGCCGGCACCTCCCATCTCTGGTTAAAGTTCATACATGAAAGGGGATTTCTTAAGCCCGCTTACTTGGAAGTAGGCTTTGGTGAATTCAGTGGGTCTGAATTGGAAGTAAATGTATTTGGAATGTGTGTGTGTGTGTTCATTTGTGATGAAAGACCACAATCCTTGCAGTTACTTGTGACCAGTGCACAACTGAGAAATTAATAGGATTTAAAAACATCAAGGATGGAGTGCTAGTAAAGTAAAAGATTCCTTGATGGAGTGCGGCTTTAATCTTAATGAAAGCGCATTCGTCACGAATATAAACAGATATAACTGTATCTATAAAATTATAGAGACAGATACAGATAGAATATAAAGTTTTAGATATCGTTCCATTACCCGAATATTGGACTAGGGGTTAGTGGACTCAGCAAGAGAGTCAAAATAAAAATACAAAAATTTTCGGAAAGGTATGTTAGTCTTTTACACCAGAACCCCCAAAAGGAGTCTGGTAGCACCTTGAAGAACGACCTGTTTATTATATATCACAACAGCTTTCCTTTAAATATTATATTACACACTTTGCAACACAACCAACAACCAGGTTAAAATAATTGTTACCACAATTTCTCCCTTTGCCAGATGGGTTTAAGAACGGCATCTCTTGTACAGCACAAGCCTCTGGATGTTTACTCAGGAGGAAACCCACTAAGTTTAATGTGACTTACTTCCAGCAACTGTTCATAAGATAAGATATCAGCCTAAATCTTACCTCTCTTCCCTCCCCGGCTTAACTGGTTTGTGGATTTCTCTCCCCCTAGTTGCGTTTTCTTCGCAACAGCGACGTCGCTCAGCGGTGATTATTGTTGTATTAAAAATATAGTCTTTCTCTAGAGCCAAAGAGGCCAGAGGGGTGCAAGACCGCCTTGAGTGCCGGAGAATTTTAAAGACAGGCGAAGGAGTTACAAGGTATTACTGTTGAAGTGCCTCATCTGCAAATTAGATTGCTACACAATTAATCAGAAAGTTAATTAATGAGCAAGTTACTAATTAGGACAATTTAAAACCGATGTTTATAGTGTCTTACCTTAAAAAAAAAAAATACCAGCCAGCTAATTGGCCCCTACCTTGGTTTCATAACTCATCACCAAGGTTATAATGCTGCAGATGTTTTGTTTATTATGTAACACATGGCAATTATGTCAGTATTATATTGGGCGCATCGTGAATCCATCTTGAGAATTTTGTTATGACTTTAAGGCTTATATGTCTTCAAATAATATAGAGGGGGAATCTACCCCGGGGGTGTAGCCAGGCCTTCCCTTTGGCAGTCCTTGCAGAGATTCGGCAAAGCCAGAGCTTTCTCCGCTAGCGATGCAAGACCTTGTGGTTCAAACCAGCCCTAAGCGCAATACACTCTTTGGTGTGCCAGAGCTGCCATCCACGCAGCCTGATCCTATACATATTTATTCGGAAGTTAAGTCATGTTGAAGTAAATTCCAAGAAAATGTGTCGAGTTGGTAGCATTAGTACCCAGAATGATTAGGAGGTTGTGTATCAGTGGGGGCTACATCAGTTATTTTATATTCAATTGTATTCGCCGTTATTTTATTCCCCCCCCAAACCAGCTCTAGAATGAAAATATACAAATCAAACAAAACCGACATATTTCAAGGTTTGTGAAAGGTTAATAAGCCGGGGGGGGGAATTGATTGGCTAAAGCAAATACATTGATTTATAGGTGAGGGTGCATTTGATACCCATTGAAGAGCTTAGTTATAACTCCTTAAAACAAGATAGATAAATACTATCATAAGAGACATAAAACAATACGGCATACAGAACCGAGTTCGATTATCTGCCCCCGCCCCCAAGCTGAGGAAGGATTCTAGCGGATGATAGTTTCGTCAAGAGAAAGGGAAGAAAATAATAGAAAGGGGGGGAGGACCCTTCCGTTCCAGTCAAGCAGTAACTTTCCGAGGGGAGAGGAGGGGCAGTATTATCTATAAAGTTCATACTAACTCAGCAAAGCGGGGGTTTGCGCATCCTCGCCAAACAGCTTTCAGTAGAAAATGACCTTTATTGTTTTTAGTGGAAGGAACAAATGAGCGCAGGCGCTGCTGCCGAGTTACCGCTGCATTTACGAGGTGGAGAGTCGCAGACACGACAGCCCCTGTTCTGTTCGGTCCCCAAATACGGATTAATTCGGGGCCCCGTAATGACTCGGGTGTGTATGCGCATCTGAAACAGTGTGTTGCACGCCCTTGTCTACTTATCCGGGTCCCTCCACGAAGCCTTGCCCGCCCTCCCCCTCGATACAGAAGCCGAGGAATCGCGCTCAGGCGGCCGTCTTCAGACTCCAGTGTGTTTATCCGGGGAGTCCTCCCGCCAGAGTCAGAGGGGACCTTGCCTGAAGTGAGGAACCAGCCACCTCTAGCAGGCATCGAGGATGCAAAATAAACTGAGGAAGCAACCAATTTAACTGTGACCTCGATTATTAGCTGATTTTGCTTTATACCCCTGCGCTTTGATTTAAGTCGTTGGTCCCCGTCCCCCCCCGCTTCCGCTTGCAAAGGTGAGATCCTCAGCTGACATGTTATGGATGGAACTGACTTCCATGTCTCTCTCACGCACTCAGGGAAACCTACGTTTACAAATTATTCTTGCCCCCTTTATGTAACGCATGAATGTATCGTTCCCCGCCCGGGATACTTGGGTGCTCTCTGCACACTTGCAAAATAGCTCTCGGCCGCGCACCAGCGTGCGCATACGTCATGTGAGAACGAGGGGGAGAGACGCTATTGGAAAGAGACGCCTTGCACCCCAGTCCTCTGGCCTTAGACCAACTGGGACGAATGAATCAGGGTACTACTCCGACGTACTTTAAGGGCAGTGTATTTTAAAAGCACTGTTTTCACTGAAATCCAGTCTGGAGGTATTTTGGGGACTTTTCTCTCGGGGTCAGGGTCCTCTTTCCGCAGCTGTTCATCCTCTACCACTTGTCGGGGGTATTAGAACCCACGCAAACTACCCTTGGTAATCTCCTCTTCAACAGGGAGGAGTACATACAGGTAATTTTTAATGAAGAGGTTCCTGTACCACGTTATTAGCAATAAATCTACACTATTCTTTGTTGGTTAAAATCATTATCATCATCATCGCTATCATTACTGAACTCATTATTCTTTGTGTTACTATCAGAGTAGATTTATGATAATACCCACCATCACGCCTGTGCTAAAGAAGGTGTAAAGGTTTGATTAATAGCCGCTTTCACATTTTAATACTCGACATTTTCTCACTTAAAGAAATAAATAAATAAGAGCCATGATAATTATAGGCGGTAATTGCTGCTCTCCGTACCAAAGATCGGATTAAGCACATATGTGTTTTTCTTAAAACCATCGGTGGACCACAATGACGATCAATACGAAGCAGAGCTTGGGGGAAATAATGGCTTTGTTCAGGAACAATGATAATTGGAAAAAAGTAAACGTCACAAAAAATATGCTGCTGATGAAGAATTTCCTCACCGAGGAGGAGACTACGCCATAACCCCTCCCCTTCTCCCGCTACAAAACAATCCCGACTCGTATGCGAAATGTGTCAGGCTCCCAGAGAATTAAAGAGCCAGATTGCGAAATGGTTCAGAGACGAAGATATTATTGGATGTCTTCGTCAGTTTGTCTTTTGCACACATACATGATGTACACAGAAGCAGGTCCAGAGATGCACAGCCAACCCATCATCTATCCTCACTGGCGGTGAATTACCGAGAGCGAGAGCGCTTCTGGCGAGGAGCACGCAGGCGCACACTCCCCATCCGTCCCCTTAAAGGTTACACGGCGCTCTGCTTCGCTTTGTCTTCCTCGTGCCCTTTCCTGGCAAAAATGGAGACATCACATCCTTGCCCAGCCCCGGCTCAGTATTTATGAAGGTTTTCTGACAAATAGGCAGGCTGGCCACGCATGGGTGGCTGCCTTCATTCCGCACTCGGCTTGTTTACATAGGACCAGCACCATTTCCACGGATTAAACAAATCACACCCAGAAGGAGACATTTATAATCCGCCAACGAGGCCACAGGCAGTTAAAAGGGGTGCGCGTGTGGATGTGGGTATGGCTGGGAGGAAGAAAAATAATGTCCATGGCCGGGGAGCTGACCTTCTCCTGAGAGGGTAACTCAGGGATATACCAGAGATAAATACAAGTTATACATAAATAGCGCCGGCATATATGTACGCTTGTGTGTGCGCCTAGGCATACCTGCGGACACTACTATATATAT
Organism: Gekko gecko; assembly: GCA_029375565.1. NCBI lineage: Eukaryota > Metazoa > Chordata > Lepidosauria > Squamata > Gekkonidae > Gekko > Gekko gecko. The sequence continues at coordinate 47,590,045 of JAPDNY010000007.1, read as the reverse complement.
AGTCGTGTGTGTGCGTTCATATACAAACATACACACAGAATCGCACATTTAAGTATCTATTACTAGGCTTCCACCATTTCTCCCCCCCCCACCTAAGGAGTTTTCTGCAAAAGGACAAATAATAATAAATGGCGCGGTGAACACTCTACTAAGCAATTCTGTTTCTATGTAATAGGTACACAACAAGCATGCTTATACATCTTATATTTATATAATTATGTATAGCGACATCAGTATTTAATGGATTACATTAAGACGCACGGCTACCACAGTTCGGTGCACAGTTACATGCACTTAAATCCCATTAAAACCAGTGGTGTTTAAAAATGTCTGTGCTGGATTATGAACATTGTGATGAATATTCCTAGTTATATATTATATAATGTATTTTATCCACCCACGTATGCAAGAGTGCGCACGAAAATGGCTGAAGGCAAGTGCTAGAAATCGGGACTAACAGCTTTTGGGGAGTGTATTTGTGCTCTTCTGCAGCCGGGCGGAAAGAGTGTTATGGCGTCAGAGCACCATAACGTTCCAGCTACATCAGTTGAGCAAGCCATTCACCCGGAAGTATAAACGCGAAACCAGCAGCATCTCCGCTTCAGTAAAAGTGAGCACATTTAAGTTATAGTTTCTCACTGTCGGACTAAGAGCAACGATACTCTGGAAGAAGCCATCTTTGAAAATGTTGCCTTTCCTCTCCGTCAGCTTTCCGTCCAAATTCAGGTGAAGCAGAAGAACAAAGTTTGAGTCCAGTGGCATCTTTAAGACCAACAAAGCTTTCGTGTGTACTCACACTTCTTCAGATACAATGAAATGGAAATTACCAGTCCCTACATATAGGTGGAGGGTGAGCAGTAAATTAGCATAAAGATGTTTAACAGATTCGAGAACCAAACAGGAATAACAAGCTTGGTTTATATGGTTACCATTTGTTTGGGTTTAATACGGGGGGGAGATGACATAGCGAAGGAAATAAATATGTCAAACTTGGAGATTGATGTGCAGATGTATCCTTAATTGTGGAATGCTGAGAGTAATTAATTGAGACCCTGCCATTACACTCCATCCGTCTCCTCTCAAGCATGGAGGCAACCTTACAGCATCTTCTTTGATGTGGGGCAATTGGCTGTGTAGAGTTATCTCCCCTGTCCCCAGACCAGAGGAATACGTTACAATCTACCATTCCAAATCAGATTACATTCTACTATTCAATAGGTTAGGTTACAATCTACTATTCTACTCTATTACTCCAAATAAGAAATGAAATAATGAGGACATATGGCCCTTCTGGGGGATTGGTGAGAATACAGCTGTAAGGGCTGAATGAGGTTAGCATAGGTAGTGAAATAAGAAACCAATATCCCTGTTAAGTCCTGGGGATTCCATTGTTTTGAGTATTGTAATAATTTGCAGCTAAGCAGTTTTCCTTTCTAGTGTGTTCCTGAAGTTCCTTTGCAATAAAACAGCTATAAAACCGGAATAACCAAACCTTGTTATTCATGTTTGGTCCTTGAATCTGTTAAACATCTTCATTATGTTATATGCTGAGTTGCTGCTCACCTTCAACCTATATATATGGACTAGTAATTTCCATTTCATTGTAGCTGAAGAAATGTGCATGCACGCGAAAGGTTATACCTTGAATAAAGCTTTGTTGGTCTTAAAGGTGCCAATGGTCTCAAACTTTCCGGCCAGTACCCGGCTGTTGCTGGCTTTCCCTCCTCCTGTTTCTCTCGCTGCAGCTGGTGGATTTTTTTTTTTTTTTGACACATGTCAGCCACCTCGGGCAGCGGGAGCGGGAGGAGGAAGGAAATTCCCCACAAAATAGCAATGGTTTCGAAAAAAAGGATCACAACAAAAATATTGAATAAATTCCCTTTTAATTTATTTGATCATTCCACATTACGGAGCTATGAATTGCTCAAATTTGATAACAAGTACTCAATTCAACTCATTATGTAAGTTAAATTAGACTTCGATAAAATTTCAGTGGCGCGCAGTGGTTCCTAAAATGAAATGTAATTTGTGCAAGAATTTGTTGTATCTGTCACAAATATTTCCAATTAGCGGCCGTAATTATTTGATAGTTTCTGCAATTATGGCTTAAACGGGTGAATTTGGGACTGTGGAGGACCCTAATTGGCCTAAATTTGATATTTTGCATATTTGCATAATGAGGAAATTGGTAGAAAATTGTGTTCATTCATTTGTGAAAAATCCTATGAATTTTATGAATTTGAAAGCTCTGTTTGTGCAGACTGTGACTTTGCTTGCTGATCCCTGAGGAGCTCGCGCTGAATGCCTGAGCAGGCAGCGCGCCAACTTCTCCACAAGGAGGAGAAAGCGAGGGAGGGGGACGGGGAGAGAAAGAGGAGGAGGGGGGAAGGGAAGACCAGCCGGCGCGCGCCAAACAACAGAGGACTCTGCGCATGTGCTACCTCATGCGTTCTCTTTCTCTGCAAAGCCGCAAAACCTGGCGGAGGCAAATGCTGGCGCGGTTGTGTGAGTGTATGTATGATAGTGTGGTCCCGACGTTTGCTAGAGGCTGCTGCCCCCTTCGCGACGCAGACATTTCGTATATGCATTGCGCGAGATAAAGGCGCCTCAGTCCTCCGCGTGGAAAGGGGGTGAGAGGTTGACGGAATGGAAACTCGTGCGTTGTGCGTGTTTTTAACTACAAAGGCTGAAGCTTCTCTTCTGCAGTAGAAGCGTCCGTGATCTATGGCGCTGTCAGCTGGAAACCGTTAAAAGAGAAGCCAGGGGCTCGGCGTTTAAGGCGCAGCCCCAGCAGCCCCATTCATCATTACTTCGCGGCATTTTTAACGGCCCGCGCTTGGCTGGGGTTAACGTCTTAACAACAACTTTGACGCGCGAGCCTGAGGCTGGGTCAAACCAAAAAGGGCTGTCGGTGAGCACAAGAGACCCCTGTCGAAAGAAAGAACAACCGCGTTCGCCTGGGATAGGCAGGGCTTGATTTCTGACCGCGGAAGCCGAAAAAAGCAGCAGGGCTTTTTAGAAAAATCATTTTATCCACACACCGTAGGACGAGAAAGGTATTATAGAGCGTTATATAGAGTTTAAGGTCAAGTATCAAACCCCAGATTACATGAGCTCAGTTTGCAGTTCAGAAAAGGAAAGTTGGGGCTTAATTTTTACATTACTTTTTGCCATATGTGTACAGTGCTGCAGAGTGAGAACCTAGATACTTCCACTTTCCAGCCCAGTATTCTCAAGATGGCAGCAGTCAGAACACAATAAAACAAAAGCAAGAAAACTGTTAACCAGAAAATGAACAGAGTCAGTCAGAGCATTAAATGCCATAATGATTTTAATTTGGTACCTAAATAAATGAAGGTAGACAACATGAATAGATGTGGGATGAGAGAGTTCCATAAATAAGGTTTTATACCCCTTTCTTCCTCTGTCTTTTTCATCCTGCATTTTCCCCTATGGTTTTCTACTGTCTTTAAGACAGTAGAAATAAAACAATAAAAAAAGAAAATGATGGTTGTGTGACTGGTAAATGATAATCTCATTTTGGATAGAGGTGCAACCCAATCCACATCTTCAAGACTAATGACTTAGTAAAGGTGAAAAGAAACATCCAACAAAGTGAAAGCTAGGAGAATATGTTTTAAAGCATGGGAGAAGGAAATTGGTTCTAAAACATGTCTTCTGCCCATACTAGGACAGCTGGTGGGTGTGATTGTCACAGTGGGCTCATTGTTTAGTGTTGGATGAGATGTTTTCTCACAGTGTACCCACTTGTGATTAGAACTGAAAAGCACTTTGCAAATTTCTGTGTTCTGTTTTTATGTGTATCGGGGTATGAATACACTGGCTCCATGCCTGTTAGCTGTATTTTCCCTATATTGGATAAGCTGCAGAGGGGGAAAGCTGGTCATTTAGCTGGCTCGTACATTATCCAGAGACAAGAGGTTCTTTGCATGGGTGAGTTGGGTTGGGGAGTGACAGAGGTGAAAGGGTGTGACAATGAGGCTGGAAGAAACTCAAAAACCTCTTTCTCAGAGCTGAATACCAGAAGAAAGTATTGTGCTGTTTGTGGGAATGTAATTGGTATGGCTTGAGACACAGAATGAGTAGGTGAGGCTTATACCCATAATTAAACTTAGTTGGTCTTAAAGGTGCCACTGGACTCAGACTTTGTTCTGTTGTGCTTCAGACTAACACGGCTAACCACCTGAATCTTTGTTCCAGGTCCTTAATGTAATTTTAGGTTTTCATCCTGGAAGTGTATAATCTTGAAACAGTTTCTTCTTAGATATAAATTCAAGTTATAAATAATTTGTTCTAGAGTTGGTCAGTTGGAGTGAATGGCCTATTCTGCTGGTAGAGTTGTGGCCTCAGCTTCACTACTGATTTTTCTTAAAGATTTGTAGCCAAGCATTGAAAGAGTCTGTGCTGGTGTTATTTTGAAAACAAAAGATACTAATGTTTTGAATTTTACATCCACAAATCTCCCCCTTGAACACGTGCACAAGAAGAATCTCCAAAAATTTCAGAGCCTGACATGGCGTATAACATTCCACTGGAGAGTTTTATACTTCAGTTTAAGTCCCCAGGGTAGCTTTAGTGGGCTAGCACTTCCCCTATTGCTGTGTAGCTGTATAATAAGTGAAGATGTACCACACTCTAAATGCTTAAGTGCTTTATCTTACAATGTATTCCCAGTAAAGGTCAACATAAATTCATCTTCCATTGATGCAGCATTTGTTTTTGTCTTCTAAAGCGGTTTGTGGGGTGGCTGGAATAGAATTTCCATTAAAATGTAAACAATGGATGGACAGGTATATGGAGCTAGTGCTGGCCATTTGGCAGCATTTTCTTTTGTTTATGTGTAATTGGGTGTTTCGGGGAGCTCTTAGGCTGAGATGTACTTCTAGTAAACACTCTACAATATTCCTTGACCTCATCTTCCCATAACCAGTGAGGCTGCTTCTCACACTACTTCCTAAAGGTACTATTGTGCACACCTGTGGCATAAGAGCTGTGAAACTTTAGTCAGCGCACACATCTGTTTCCAAGAGAAAATTAGTGTTTGGCAAAACTCCTGAAACACCTCTGGAGGTTGCATATATTCTTTTTGAAATACGTAGTTTATAAAGTTACATTTTCCAAAATTACATTTTCATGCATCATAAGATACTGTTGGATCTGTTGTGTGAAATATGCAAAATAGTGCTGCAACACGCTAAGGTATAACTCCTGTTGAACTCAAAGGAGAAATAAACATGCTTAGGATTTATTTAAATCATTTATTAGCTGCCTTGCTATCGTATAGGAACTCAAGGCCCCTACAAAGTGAATAATAATAAAATACATACAAATTTCTAGTTAAAAACAATAATTTAAAACTGCTAGTAGGCAGAAGAACTAATCAAATACCATCATGAATAAAACTGTCTTTGGTTACCGCCTAAAGATTGAGAGTGAAGGAGCTGGTAGCCACACCTCCTCGGAGAGCTTGTTCCATGACCGTGGGGCCACCACTGAAACTGATGTATGCACCAGAAAAGCTTCTGTGGATTATGGGACAGTTAAGAGGGCTTCTTGTGATCTTAGTTCTCAGGGAGAAACATGGGAGAAAACGGTCCTTCAGCTACCCTAATCTCAAACCATGCAGGGTTTTAAGGGTCAAAACCAACACCTTGAATTGGGCTTGGGAGTGGATCAGAAGCCAGTGTAATTGCTGTAATATTGTGGTCACGTGATCCTGGTAACTGGTCATAACCAGCAGTCTAGCTGCAGCATTGTGCACCAGCTGGAGCTTCTGAACACTCTTCAAGGGTAGTCCCAAGTAAAGCATATTGTAATAGTCCAGTCTAGATGTAACTAAGGCATGAATAATTGGCTAGATCAAACTGAGCCAGGAATGGGTGCAGCTGACACACCAGCCAAAGCTGGGCAAGCGCACTCTGAGCCACCACAGCTGCCTGGTTTTCTAAGGTGACCACTTTGTCAAGCAGCACTGCTAAGCTGCGAATCTGGGTTTTTAAGAGAAGTATGACCCCATCCAAGTGATCTGAAATACCTGGTCTGTGTTTCTACTAACCTAGAACAACTCTATCTTGTCAGGATTAAGTTTCATCTTGTTTACTCTCATCCAGCCCATTACGGACTCCAAGCACTGGTTTAGAATATCAACAGCTTCCTCGCAACTAGATGGAAAAGAAAGGTAGAGGTGAGTATCATTGTGGTGACACCATAGCCCATACCTCCTGATGACCTTACCAGTGGCTTCATGTAGACATTAAATAGAATGGGGGATAAGATTGAACACTGCGGCACCTCACAGGCCAAAGGTTATGGGACACAGCAGTAATCCCTCCGCATCCTTGCCCTTCCTGGCTTATTAAAGCTGGCCATGAAGGGTTCTGAGGTGTCCTAAGGGAAATTATCAACAAGTCCCTCTCTGAGGGGCTGTTCCCAGGGGCACTCAAGGAAGCGATCATCCGCCCTCCTGAAAAAAACCATCTCTGGATCCGGCCAAATTGGCTAACTATTGGCCAGTTTCCAATTTGCCCTATTTTCCATATTAGATCCCTTCCAGTCTGGCTTCCGCTTGGGACATGAAATGGAGATGGCGTTGGCCGCTCTTATGGACTACCTCTGGGGGTGTCTGGATCGCGGCAGTCCGGCAGTACTGCTGTTTTGGACATGTTGGCCGTGTTCGACATGGTCGACCACCAGTTGCTGACCTACTGCCTTGCCGACATGGGGATCCAGGGGCTTGCCTTGCAATGGCTTGCTTCCTTTCTCCAGGGTTGGGGACAAAGGAGAACAGCAGTCCAGGAGACACCTGCTTGAGTGCGGAGTGCCTCAAGGGGCAGTGCTTTCCCCAATGTTATTTAACATCTACATGTGCCCCTTTGCCCAGATTGCTCGGAGGTATGGGCTGGGATGTCACCAGTACGCTGATGAAACCCAGCTCTATTTGATGTTGGATGGCCAGACCGGTCGGACTCCAGACCGGAAGATCTGGACTGGGCACTGCAAGCCGTCGCTGGTTGGCTAAGACTGAGCTGGCTGAAGCTAAACCTGGTGAAGATGGAGGTCCTGTGCCTGAGTTGGGGTGGTTCAGGGGTAGGGAGCCTACTCCCGACCTTCGGTGGGTCACCATTAGTGCCAGCACTGTTGGTTAGGAGCTTGGGAGTGCTCCTGGATACTTCCTTAACAATGGGGGCCCAGGTAGCAGCTACTGCTAAGTCAGCCTTTTACCACCTTCGGCTGATTCGGCAGTTGGTTCCCTTCCTTGACTGTGATGACCTGGCTACAGTGATCCATGCAATGGTCACCTTGAGACTAGACTACTGTAGCACTCTCTATATGGGTCTGCCCTTGTCACAAATCTGGAAGCTGCAGCTAGTGCAGAATGCCGTGACCAGGTTTCTGATGGGCCTTCCTAGATGGGAGCACATCCGGCCTGCACTGAAGGCACTGCATTGGCTGCCAATAGTATACCGAATTTGCTCCAAGGTGCTAGTACTCACCTTTAAAGCCCTATATGGCCAGGGTCCGACATATCTGAGGGACCGTCTTTCCCCATATATACCCCAGAGAGCACTACAGTCGGGGTCACAACACTGATTGACCCTCCCAGTTCCTAAGGGTGCCAGGCTCGCTGCCACTGGGGCCAGGGCCTTTTCAATGGCGGCTCCATTCTGGTGGAATGAGCTACCGGAAGCGATTAGGGCCCTGCGGGATTTTCTACAGTTCCGCAGTGCCTGCAAGATGGAGCTCTTCCACCAGGCTTTCAATTAGGAGCTGCCCTCACCATTACCACCAACATCTGTGGCTATGGGCTGGTCCCAGCTTTGAGACTGAGCCCGACCATCGTGTGACGCCAGAAGATTACTCTGTCAGAAATTGTCTGCTATTACATCATATAGCATGCCATCTCAATTAGTGATGGAATGTTTAGTATTACTAGCACTTTATGATTATCTGAATGTTTTAAAATGTTTAAAATGTTTTTGTGTGGATTTTATGGTACCTTGTACCGATTACTGAAAGCCACCCTGAGCCTGTTTGCGGGGAGGGCAGGATACAAATGGAATGAATAAAGAAAATCAACTTCTGGAACTGGCCTCCCAGGTAAAGACTCAAACCACTGTAACTTGGTGTCCCTTAGCCCCAGCACTGAGAGGAAGCTCAGTAGGGTACCATGGTCAATGGTATTGAAGGCTGCTGAGAGATCCAACAGAATTAGCGGGGTCACATTCCCCTCTCTAGTTCTCTGTAGAGATCCTTAACCAAGGTGACCTCAGTAGAGGTCATCAACCAAATCCTGACCTAAAGCCAGATTGAAATGGGTCCTGAGAATCAGTTTCTTCCAAGAGCCCCAGTCTTGAGACACAACCAACCACTCTAGCACCTTGCCCAAGAATGAAAGATTGGAGACTGGGTTGTGCTATACAATTGCTTTCTTTTTTTTTTAGTTCTCCTGAAGGGGATTTTTTAATTGAATTTTCTATAACTAAACACTACATAGAAAAAAGGGAAGGGTCTACAAGCTATAGGGTAAAGAAAAGTAACCTCTAAAAACCCGAGTGAGTGTTATACAAACAGCTTTAACAAGATCACATGTTTATATAGCTAAATATTCATAGTCAACCATTGAACATGGTCATCCTCTTTCTATAAACTTCAAGTCTAAATAAAGTCAACATCTACTATAACTTCATAAAGAGCCTAAGAAAGAGTAATTTGTACAATTTTTTTAGAGCTTCAGAGTTATGATAACAATCCACTTCTTATCCTTTTTCTTCCTCAATTTATAGCCTATTTTTGGGGCAGCAGCTCCCAAATTCGAGTCTGATTCTTCGCCAAAAGATGGCACCACTACATCACTGCCACCCTCATTGGGACTGTCTCTTTCTTCTCCTTCTTCCACGTCTGCTGGACAGCTGTGAAGATGCAAGAATTCTCTTGCCTTTTCCAGAGAGTCAGTTTTCTCCTTTCTATTAACGAACTTAAAGACGACTTCTTCAGGCAAAATCCATCTGAAGGCAATTTGTTTCTTTTGTAGAAATGAGACCATGTCTTTATATTTACGCCTTTTCCTCCTTCTTTCAAATGGAATGTCTTTTAAAACCTTTATCTCTTTGCCCTTGATTTTCAGGGTAACTCCATTAGCCACTTTGAGAATTTGGTCTCTCACTCTTCTGGAGAATCTCACCATCACTTCTCCCGGCAGATTATTTTTTCTTGTAAAGTCTGTATACGATCTGAAGACCGTATCAATGTTGCTTTGCAAGTTCTCCGCTTCTATATCTGCCATTTGTCCCAAGGCTTCGCACATTATCTGGATGAGGTTCTCCCCTTTTTTCTCAGGGATCCCCTGGAATCTCAGGGCATAGCTTGCTCTTTCCATTTGTAACTGCAGTAGTTGACTCATCTCTTTGGCGCTTCTTCCCCATTGCCTACATTTGCTTTTGTAGCTTTTTAGCAATGGTGTTGACTTCTTTAAGGTCCTGCTCAGTTTGATCTATCTTTTTGACATTCTGGTTGATTTGCGCTTGCTGTGTGTCCAGTTTTCGGTTTATTTCCATCACCTGTTCCAGCAGAGGGCGCAATGCTTCATTTAGTATCCTTTGCAGATCTGGCGTTGTGTCCTGTCTGGGCACAACACTCGCTGGACTGGCACTTCTGATTGGCTTAGCTTTCGCTATCTTTTCTCCTCTTTCTTCGTTGGAGGCATCATTTTTGAGGAATTGTTTACTTTTCAACAAAAATTATCACAGTCTCTCTACCTCACCAGTACACTTGGCAGTCCTTTATTTCAGTCATTCTCGCTTCAGAAGCCTGCCCCCCGCTCAAATAGCAAAGTTCACTTATATTTATCTTCTCGGAGGAGAGTTCCCTCCCCCCTTGCTTTGCACAGGGCGACTTTTGGCTTATGTCCTGATGTTCTTGTTTAAACTTAACTCACAGTTCAATGGCAACGTGCTTTAGTTCACTTTAAATTCAAAATCACTTGATCACCGAGTGCTTGATCTGATGTGCACTTCTAGTTCCATCAGGAAACTCCGTAGCAGGACTGTTGGGGCAAGGACGGCCCCCCCCTCGCTGGCAGGATCGCCAGAGGGGGAGCCCTCTAGCACCCCATGGCTTGGAGCCCATTCCCAGAGCTCCCTGGGGGGCATGGACAATCGCACCCCCTCCTAGCCATGGGTTCTGGCGATCACTTCCCAGAGGTCTGGAAGAAAGCAACTGCCATAGTGAGTGCCAAAACCGGAAGTCTATACAATTGCATTCTGAAGCACACTTGTGTGGGTGTGTTAAGTGTCGTAAGTCGCTTCTGATTTCTGGTGATCCAATGAATTAATGTCCTCCAAAATGTCTTATCATTAACAGCCTTGCTCAGGTCTTGCATTCTTTTATTGATTCAATCCACCTCCTGTTGGGTCTTCCTCTTTTTCTGCTGCCTTATTGTCTTTTCCAATGAGTCTTTTCACAATGTGTCCAAAGTATGATAACCACAGTTTAGTCATTTTAACTTCTTGGGAGAATTCAGGCTTGATTTAATCTAGAACCCACTTATTTGTCTTTTTGGCGGTTCATGGTATTCATAAAATTCTCCTCCAACACCACATTTCAAAGGAATCGACCTTTTTTCTGTCAGCTTACTTCACAGTCCAACTTTCACACCCATAAATAGTAATGGGGAATACTGTGGCATGAATTAACTTGATCTTGGTCACTGGTGACACATCGTTACACTTAAGGATCTTTTTTATCTCCTTCATGGCTGCCTTTCCCAGTCTCAATGTCCTTCTTGTTTCTAGGGTGCAGTCTCCCTTTTGGTTGATGATGCAGCCATAGAATAGAAAATCTTGAACAGTTTCAATTTCTTCACTGCCATCCTTAAAGTTCTGTAATTCCCCAGTAGTCATTACTTTTGTCTTCTTGATGTTCAGCTGTAATCTTGCTTTGGCACCTTCAGGTCTTCACTGTTTTCTGTCAGTAATGTGGTATCATCTGCATATCTCAAATTATTAATGTTCCTTTCACCAATTTTCATTCCACCTTCATCTAAATCTAATCAATTTTGCCTTATGATATGATATCCTGAAGAGATGGGGAGATAAAATACATCTTTGTCTGACACCTTTGCCAACTAGAAACCATTCTTTTTCTCCATATTCTGTCCTAACGCTGGCCTCTTGTCCAGAGTACAGGTTGCATATCAAAACAGTCAAAAGCTGTGGCACACCCATTTCCTTTAGAACCAACCATAGTCTTTCATGATCCACACAGTCAAAAGCTTTGCTGTAATTTATAAAACACAAGCATATTTTCTTCTGATATTCTCTTGTATGCTCCAGTAACCAACATAAATTTGCAGTATGATCTGTAGTGTCTCTTCCTTTTCCAAATCCAGCTTGAACATCTGGCATTTCTCTTTCCATATACAGTAACAGTCTTTGTTGTAAGATTTTGAACATCACTTTACTCACTTGAGAAATTAATGTGATAGTCCAATAGTTGCTGCAGTCTTTAACATTTCCTTTTTTTGGAATTGGAATGTAATCAAGTGTTTCCAGTCTGTGGGCCATTGTTTTGTTTTCCATATTTGTTGGCACAATCTTGTTAATATTTTGATGGACCACTTCTGTGGCTTGGAATAGCTGTATTCATATCCCATCTGCTCCTGTTGATTTGCTTCTCCCAATTGTTCTCAGTGTAGCTTCACTTTCTAAAACTGTAAATCCATCTTCAAAAGATTCATCTTGGAAGGAATCTGTCATCCTTTCATCTATTTTGTATAGTTCTTCAGTGTATTGTTCCCATCTTTTCTTTATTTTGCCCTATTCAGGTAATGTATTTCCATGTTTCAACATGCATAACCATGCCTTAAATTTCCTTTTTGGTTTCTTGGATCTTGTGGAAAGAATCTCTTGTTCTTCCTTTTTTGTTGTTCTCTTCTATTTCTTTACACTGGTTATTGTAATAGGTTTTTTTCTGTACATATGAGTCACAGGAATGCTACATTTAGACTTTTGATTCTGTTTCTGTCACCTTTTACTTTTGTTTCTTGTCTACCTTTAGCAATTTTAAGGGTTTCATCAGTCATGCATCAAGGCATTTATTTTCTTTTGGCTACAGGAATAGTCTTTTTACATACTTCCTTGAAAATATCTCTGGTTTCAACCCATAGGTCTTGTGGTTCGTGTTAATTTGAGCTTAGTAATTCAAATCTGTTCTTTACATGGTCTTTAAACTCTTCAGGAATGTTGCCTAGAGTGTATTTTGGCACTTTGAATGCTTTGGTGTTTTTCTTCATCTTTATTCTAATTTTCGATATTAACATTTTATAGTCTGTACCACAATTGGCTGCTGGTCTTGTTCTAGCAGAAAGAATAGAGCTGCTTCTGATAATGTAACCTATTTGATTTCTATGCTGGCTGTCCAATGATGTCCAAGTATACAATCGTCTGTTTGGTTGCCTGAAACATGTGTTTGTAATCAATAAATTGTTGTCTTCAGAGTCACTCTCCTTCATTTCATGATCCTAGCCCAAATCTTCTGACAATATTTTATTCTGCTTTGTTTCCTAATTTTGTGTTCCAGTCACCTGTGATTATCAGCACATCTTGCTTGGGCATATGATCAATTTCTTCCTGGACACTTGCATAAAAGTTTTCAGTTTCTTTCTCATCAGCATCTGTAGTTGCAGTGTAGACTTGGAACGATGGTTATATTGATAGGCTTTCCATGACTGATATTATTCGGTCAGACTTTGCATTATAGCCCCTGACTGCCTGTGCTACATCTCCGCTCATTATTAGAGCAACTCTGTTTCTTCTGTGTTGTCATTCCCGGTGTAAAGCACTTTGTAATTTTCTGACTAAAAATGTCCTAATCCAGTCCACTTTAGTTCAGTCACTCTCAGGACTGCAGTGTTTAAACATTCCATTTCTTTTCAAGCTTACCTTGATTCAGACTTCTCATTCCATGTTCCTATTATATGCATCAAACAGCTTTGGACTTTCCTTTTGCATACATTCATGTCAACAACTGGATATTCTTTCAGCTTTAGTTCAGTTGTATTATTAAGAATAGTGCTAGTCATAATTGTCCTCAGCTCTTCCCCAGTAGTTGATTGAGTGCCTTTCAACGTGGAGATTACGTCTTTCAGCACTGTATCTGTTTTTTCATTTTGGATTGTCTTATAGGTTTTCGAGGGAAGAGCTGGCCAGAAGTGGTTTACCATTGCCTTCTATGTAGTCCTGAAGTGGCACTGCCATTGTCTATGAAAGATTTTCCACCAGTGTCACCTTTCACTACTGCTGCCACCCAGTAGCTGCCCTTCAAGGATTCCTCCATCCCCATCACTATTGGAACTGTCTGTTCTCTTCTGCTGATGTGGCCATTGATCCCTGAAGGGGGTGGATGCACCTTATTCTGGTATCTCAGCTGTGATCATTTCACCTTGAGTGACTCTAGTAGGAGTTTAGACCCTTACGGTATTGCTCTCACCCACGTAGTAGGATACTGACACCCACGTAGTAGGATATAAAGCCTTGTTAACATGTCCCTCTTAGAGTATGAATTCCCCATAAACAAGTTCAGGATCAGTCTGTAAAGCCTTTTAAAAGCTGCTTTTACAGTAGGGCACATTTGTCTTGTGCAGTCATCTGCAACTGGAATTGAAAATTGGGTTTCATTTTTAATGTAATATAGCACTTTATTCCACATAATATCTAGCAGTTTTAGACCCTTCAGAGAAGATCCTACTGTATATTTACTTGGAACAAAGTCCTATTCAGCAAAGGTTCTGCTTCTTCCTACATTTTTTTCTGTTCCTTTGGTTTATAGCCAAATTATAATTAAATATTGATTCATGAATGCTGTGTGGAGAACAGGAATTAAGTACTGCTTTTCATTTTGCAGCCAAAGCCACAGCTCATAATTTGTTTTTTTCAGATTGCAGTAATATAATTACAAACTTAAAAGCATGAATGTAAAATAAAATAATGAGTAACAGCTTTAGCTATTTATCTGTCAAAGTGAAAACCTGTCCCCAACCGGAACTGATAATTAAAAATTGATCTGGGAAGCTGAAATTGGATGTGTGGGTGTTAAGTGCTGTTAAGCGGCTTCTGCCTTAGGGCTCCCTATGAATTAATGACCTCCAAAATGTTCTATCATTGACAACCTTGCTTAGGTCTCGCAAACTGAGGGCCATGATTTTCTTGATTGAATCAATCATTCTCATGTGGGTCTTCCTTTTTTCCTGCTTCCTTTAACTTTTCCTAGCATTATTGTCTTTTCCAGTGAATCTTGTCTTCTCATAATATTCCCAAAGTACACTAGCCTCAGTTTGGTCATTTTAGCTTCTAGAGAGAGTTCAGGTTTCATATGGTTCTCTCACAATTGGATGTGATAGAATGATAATTAAACTGGAAGAAAGGAAGACAATTTAAAAGGCCACATGGATAGTGCTTTTACTATCGATTTTGGATGGCCTGGAGTTGCAATTATGTTTTAAAAATTGGAGAGGACAAGAAAAATACTGAAATGTTACGGGTTGCAACTTATTAGTGATGTCATCTGGATTTTCTATTAAAACCAAGTGAACAAATGAAAGCAAGTCCAGACTAAATGGCTAATGTGGAGAAACCTAAAAAGCTTTCTGAAATGTTGGTTTATTAGTCTGTAAGTGCTTGGTCTGTCAGCCCACAGTGCCAAAAGGCAAATCTAGGTCGTAGCAAATACAATACTTGTCAGAACTGCTTCATGCATTACTTTTACAATGCATACACATTCCTGAACTACACTGCCTACCTTTTAGAATAAATATATGAATGTATTTCCTTGTGTAAGCTGCTCCGAACATCTGTCTGGAGGTGGGGCCAATCATGGTTTTTCAGAGTATGTTTCTGTGTTGTGCATGAAGTAGAATATGTGCTCACTTCAAACTTTGTTGTGTTAGCTTCATGTGCCTGTTAAAATTGTAATAAGTTTTTGAAAATAATGGTCGGGACTCAAAGAACCAAGCCCAAGGTTAAGTTTTTCTAAACTAGCAGCCTTCGACTGCCATTGTTATATAGCGAGTTGTTTGTGAAACTGAAGTTTAAAAAGCTATTCATGACATGATCTAGCATGTTGGGGAACAATTGTTCAAAGGGTCCAGGTCATTGATGAGGGCTGAGGTAAAAAAACCCTTCTTCTCTAGTTCAGGGTCCTACTTTACAGAAATGTTGTGAGGATAAAAAGAGGAAGAAGAACCATATTTGCAATCTTGAGCTTCTGAGAGGAAGAGTGGGATAAAAATTTACAGAGAGAGCTTTTCAAATCTGTGTGTAATGTAATTTTGCTTGTTTTAAAAATTGACTGCTGTCCGTTGTACTGCTCCATTATGAATCACTTTCACCAGATGTGTAACTCCCTCCCCTTCAATGCCATTGCATGTTTTCAGTTTCTCTTCCCCCACCCTGTATACTCCCTGTCTCCAGCACTGGACAGGACAGTTGCCACCATAGCAAGATAACTCCTCTGTCCATTATATGGGAACGGTATATTGCACTATTAGCAGTGGAGAAAGGAAAACTGGAACATTTCTGAATACATGTGAATAGTATCTGGATGTTAGTCCCTAGTTTGCTTGTGCTGTTGTACCTTGGTTTCAGTGGGATGTGTAGCTAAGTTCTGAAAACATTTTTTCCAGGGGCTTATTGCAACCTTAGTCTAGATTCTTCTGAATTGTGCTTAGTATTGGACCAATTCTAATATTTTAAAACTTTTTGTAAGGTTGCACGTAGGTCCTTCAAAACCTTTGATGTTTAACAGCTTGCAAAATATGCTCTTGGTTTGGTCCAATAGAAGATACCATTTTTACCTGTTTTATATTTCACTTTGTGGTATCAATAAAATAAACTTTAATACATAGACCTAAGGCAATAATTAATCAGAACTCATTTTAATAAACACAGTAAAGGTGGGAATAGATACTAACACCCACCCACCTTTTGTTTCATTGAAGACAGAGAGTAATGTTAGTAATCACAAAAGTGCACTGATACTTTAAATTCCATTTAAATCAAGGGAAGGGCTCTGAATACTGAGGTTATAAAAATGGAACTGAAATCTGTGTTTGCTGATTTGCCGGTCTGTAGGATGACACATTTATTATTGGCTCACACTTATTATTTGTTGTGCTACATGTACTTTGGAACCTGATTGATATCCACACTCACTACAATAGTGATGGGAAATAGATCTCCACAGTTCCTGTTTTACAAAAGGAAAGCTGGGCAGATAACAACTGGTCTGAAGCTATACTAGTCCAAGGTAGAGATAAGAGTTGAAATTGTTACTTCCAAGAAGATCCTGGACTAATGTTAGCATTCCAGGTGTCTCAGGCAGCTCCATCTGCAACTGTCTGTTCTGTCTACATGTTCTAGACGGGAAATCCAACTCCAACCTTTTACTCACTGGACCACATAAAACTTTAAAAAGATAATCTGGAAACAACCATGCTTCTGCTTGCCTTCACTGAAGATTTTGTCTTCAAATGCTTGGAACACAGGATCAATTTACTTAAATGAACTATCTGACCAGGGTTTCCCCTGGAGCTTGCAGGGGGTAGCAGCTCCACCCCCTTTCATTAATGGTCTCTAAGCATTGTCTTTTCTGTTGGGGAAATCAATGGGGACTGTTTGTCATTATGTTTGTGAACCATTTATGTGGACGCCTGTATTCAGTAGCCTATTTGCAAGTTCCTCTCTTTGGAAGTGCTGGCTCTGATTTCTATACAGATTTGTCAAAATAAGAATGAAAATATTCCCTGGTTCAGCTAGAAAACCATCACTCAGTTGGCTCAGCTTGGCTTTTCCCTCTCTAGTATCTTCTGCAGTCCATCTGTTGAAATGTGGAGCCAAAATGCTTTAGAATTATGTTTTCATAGGGAATTCCCTGTTAATTAGTTTCTTCTCTCTGCCATGTGTAGCACACACGGATGCTATCAGCTATTTTAAGTCTATAAAATGCAATCAGATATTTTAAAAGTTTTTCTCTCTCTCCAAGGATTTATTTATTTTCTTTGGTACAAACGTGATGCACTTGAACTTGGCATGTTGATCATTTATGCAGCTAGATATATCTGCAATGCTGAGGAGACAGTATCCCTGCAGAACTACTGACATAAGAGTGATACTGCTGTTGTGGAGCAGGCAGTCAATTCAATCCTAAATGCTGTTTGTTCGAGCAGCAAGCCTCAGGCTGTTCTCACAAGCGGTGCCTTAAATTTTTTTTTTATATTTAAAATGTAAGACCAGCATTGGCTAGAATGTACAGTTGATTAAACTGGCATTTCCCCCCTATCTGTTTTGCATTGTCAGCATTCATATTAGTATATCAGAGAGAGAGACATACAGAAACTCCAGGGTACTTTAGCTGCACATGCAATGTGGCTTCTTGAGGGAGACATAGGAATAGAAGCTAAATAAATTCTTTTCATCTGTGTTCATGAAAGTATGGAGAATGTACCCAGGACACAGCCACTATTTTCAGGAAGGGGTGTGAAGAACTGAGTCAAATGAAGTGACAAGAGCTAAGGTTTTAGACCTGTTGGTGAAATTAAGAACCAATAAGTCTGCAAATCCTGGTGGCATATACCCAAGGGTTGTTTGGGAACTCAAATGTGAGGTTGTTGATCTACTAACTGGTATATGTAACATGATTAAAATCAGCCACTGTACCAGAAGACTGGAGGGTAACAAATGTTATACTGATTGTTCAGAAGGGGTCCAAAGGGGAACCAGAAAATTATAGACCAGTTAGCCTAATGTCTGCCCCAGGCAAATTAGCTGAAACTAATCAAAGACAGAACTATTAGGAAGATACAGAAACAAAGCCTGCTGAAGGAAAATCAGCATTGCCTGTGCAAAAAGAATTCCTGTCTCCCCAGCCTTTTGGATTTCTTTGAGAAAGTAAACAAATATGTATATAATGGGGATCCTGTAAACCTGGACTTTTAAAAGGATTTAGGCAGGTAGCTTATCAAAGATTCCCAAGTAAGCTTAGCATTATGGGATAAATCCTCTTATGGATTAAAAGACAGAAAGCAAAGAGGAGGAATAAATGGACAGTTCTCACAATGGGGGGAAGTAAGCAGTAGGATAGGTATTGGGACTGGTATTATTCTGCAGTAGCTGGAGCTTCCCAACACTACTGAAAGGTAGCTCCAAGTAGAGTGCATTGCAAATAGTCCAATCTAAATACAACTAAGGCATGGATCACTGTGGCTATATCTGACTGAGCCAGGACACAGTTAACCCAACAGCCAGAGCTGGACAAACTACAGCACCAAGCCACAGCAGTCACCTGGTTTTCTAAAGTGACCACTGTGTCAAGCAGCACTCTCAAGCTGTGAGCCTGACTTTTCAAGGGAGTATAACTCCATCCAAGACGGGAGATCTCAAGTCCCTGACCTGCTTTTCTGTTAACCCAGAGCACCTCTGTCTTGTCAGGATTAAGTTTCAACTCATCCTCAGAATTAGGTGGAAAAGAAAGGTAGTCCTGGGTATTGTAGCCCAAACCACCTGATGACCTCTCCCAGTGCCTTCATGTAGATATTAAATAGCATGAGGAATAAGATGGAATTCTGCAGTATTCACAGGTCAGTGGCCATGAGGCAGATCAGGACAGGTCTGCATCCTCAGGAAAAGTATGGAGGATGGAGGCGGTGCTTCGGTGCTTTAACGATGGCTGCATCTTCTCACAGTGCCGAGAGATGTGTGCCATGAATCAGTGGATAGGAGGGGGTGTGATCATCCGGCTCCCCGCGGAGACCTTGCTAATGGGCTCCTAGCCAGGGGGCTTCTAGGAGAGCCCTTTCCCCGGGACGCAGCCGGCGAAGGGGGACTACTCCCTGCCCCGAAGGTCCTGCCCTTATTCCCAGAATTGGATTCAAAGTGACCGCCTGGACAAGCGCTTGGAAGTGCAGCCGTTGAGAACTCTGCTTAGCGAGATCCCAGGGAAACCTGATGGATCGTCTTGAAGATTGATGAGTGAGTTTTTAAAATTGAAACGAGACATCAAATTCTTTAATGCAAAGTCTTCCCAGTACA
Source organism: Gekko gecko (assembly GCA_029375565.1). NCBI lineage: Eukaryota > Metazoa > Chordata > Lepidosauria > Squamata > Gekkonidae > Gekko > Gekko gecko. The sequence goes on along the minus strand of JAPDNY010000007.1, from coordinate 47,570,945 downwards.
AGAGGGGGGGAAGGGATGCCCTACCCCCCCCAAGCGATTTAACAAAGCCGAACTCTGGTGGGGGAGACTGAGCAAATAGAGACAATGGACTACAACAGAGAGTTTTCCGAAATGTTATAAGCATCTTAACAGATCTTCGAGACTCTGGCATTTTATTGGCAAATGTAAACACCCCTCAAAGATGGTGATTATGGCACAGGAGGAAGCAGGACCCATTCTTTCTTCAAGAAGAGGTTGATTGACTGGTTGTGTGACCTAGCTGGACTAGATCATGTGACTCTGCAAGAATTATAGTGTCTTCCTCTTTTGTCAGGTTGAAGCTATCTGCCCTCTGTTGGTCTCCAGGATGCATTGAAGGGATATTATCATACAATGTGGCTATAACTTTAAAAGGGATGCTGTTACTAATGGAGAAATGGCGACTTTATGGATTGTCTAAAAAAGATTTTGGAGCATGGTTGAATGGGCAGGCTGATTGAAAAGCGGTTTCGTTGAGCGGAGGATTAGACTTGGACTAATCTGGAGAATATAATCAGCCTGTAAAGAATGCGGTTTGTGGTGTGGATAAGTGCAAGATGAAACAAAAGAAGCAAGGACTCTTTTGACTTCAGACAAGCATGTAACAAGCTGGAAAAAGGAAATAACGGGCTAGCCAATTTAAAAAAACCATTGAGAACTACAGAGGAAGGAAGACAAGAAGATTGCCTACAAAGAAGAAGAAAAGAACTTAACTGTTTAATAATTATTGAAGATAGGGTTTCAAATTAAAAATATCTGAAGGGGGTGGCAAGTGCATAAGGGTTGGCCATGGTCTTTGGAAGTCTGTAATCATGATATAATGATGGAAATATTCTTTGTTGGGCCAGACAAGCTGATATTGATTCAGAAACTATTATTATTGAATACTCCTCATCTCAGAAAAGTTGTGTTAGAGTAATAAGCAATTTTATAAGCATTGTATAACTTCCATCACTTGGGTTTTTAGTTAGGTATTCTTTTCTTTCTCCTGTAGTTTGTAGAATTTCCCCTCCCTATATTTCTGTTGTAGTTTATAGAAAATGCAAATTAAAAAAAAATCCCCTACGGGGGGCCAAAAAGAAAAAAGAAAAAAAAGTATGAAGGATGGAAAAGTATCCATATAAATTAGACAAGCAGATGCCAGAGAACCATCTGGACATGTATCCATGCTGGCATCTAAACCAGAGCTGATCTGAGTGATTTTGTTTGCAAAGTCAGTGGCAAATTGATCACTGCAGGCTGTTGTGTGGTTAAAGTCCAAATCCTTGGGGCTATGATATAAAAGTCCCTGAATCACTCAAATAGCTCAGCTGGATGATTACATGCAGACTCAATGGTGGTGGAGAAGTATTGCCTTTTTACCATTATTGCGGAAGAGGGCAACCAAGATGATTAAAGGGCTGAAGATGATTAAGAGTCTGAGACCTCTCAGTTTAAAAAAGAAATGACTGAGGGGGCAGTGACAGAGCAGAGATGTCGAACTTATTTGTTACAAGGGCTAGATCTGACATAAATGTCACTTTGTCAGGCTGGGCCATGTGTGCAATAAAATGTAACATGAGGCACCAGAGATATAAACTTTATAAAGATGATTTCAGATGCCAAATGGCAATAGCAGGCGTGATTGGATAATGTATGATATGCAGAGGGGTAGTAGGCGTGGAGGTATCAGCACTGGTAATGAGACAGGAAACCTAGGTCTCAATTTGTTACAGGAGGATTCAGTCCAGGAGGATGCAAAGAATAAATGGAAATAAGTCTGAAGAAGTGAGCAGTGACTCACAAAAGCACATACCCTACCACAAATTTTGTTAGTCTTTAAAGGTGCTACTGGACTCTTACACTTTCTACTTCTATTAGAAACCATAACATTCAAAAACCAGTGGGGGAACATTTTAACCTTCCAGGACTTTCAGTTGCTGACCTAAGAGTAGCAGTTCTCTTACAAAGGAATTTCAAAGGGAGGTTAGATACAGAGACTGCTGAATTGCAGCTGATAATGAAACTCAAGACAATGCAAACATCTGGACTGAATTGAGACCTAGGTTTCTTCTCTCATTACCAATGCCTGCTATTGTCATTTTTGTCTGAAATTACTTCACTCTCCAAGATATAAGGACAGAGGGACACACATTCTAGCTGTATCTGAAGAAGTGAGCAGTGGCTCACAAAAGCTCCTATCTTGCCACAAATTCTGTTAGTCATTAAGGTGCTGCTGGACTCTTGTTCTCTTTCACTAATAAGGAATGCAGGTTATACTGTTAGGTCCCCCCCATCTGTTAGAAATGGAAAGCGGAATCCACTCTCTCTCTCTCTCTCTCTCTCTCTCTCTCTCTCTCTCTCTCTCTCTCTCTCTCTCTGTCTCTGGCATGCTCTCTCTAGCTCTTTCTCCCCCCGCTTCCCGAAGAAGTATGCAGGCAAACAAAAGCTTATACCTGGAATAAAATGTTGCTAGTCTTAAAAGTGCTACCAGACTCCATTACTCTCTCTCTGGCCTTTTCCCTCCCCTTCCTTCCTCAGAGGAGTAGGGGGAGGTGCCCTCAACCAATCAAAGGAAGGCTTTCTTTCTCTCCTCTGCCAAGCAGGAAATAGGAGAGACTGGGGAAAAGGAGCTGTGATGCAAGAAATAGGAAGGGAGGAAGCAGCAGACAGACAGTTGCTTGTTTTCTGGGTAGAAGCCTGTTCTGGCCCATAGGTCATATATTTGATGCCGCTGTGATAGAGGTTTATGAAATTATGCATGGTGTCAAGAGGGTAGAGAATGAGAACTTTTTCTCATTTGCTTAAAATACTGGAACTCAAGAGCATCCAGTGAAGTTGATGGGCAGTAAATTCAGAATGGACAAAAGGAAATATTTCTTTACTGAACAAGTGATTAAAAGGTGGAATTCACTGTCAGAGAATTCAGTGATGACTGCAAGCATAGACAGCAATAAAAGGGGATTAGACAGATTCATGGAGGATATGTCTGTCAGCAGCAACTAGCCATGGTGACTAAAGTGAACATTCACATTCAGAGGCGTAAACCTCTGAATCTCAGTGCCAGGAGGCAACATCAGAAGAAGGCCTTGGCCTCTATGCCCTATTGTTGGCCTTCCAGAGTAACTGTTGGCCATTGTTAAATGGCACACAAGTAGTGTTTGTGCATTCCTGGGTATATTTTTCCAGGGTAGGTAAGATTTGTTCCTCAAGTTCTACATAGGTCCCAGTAGCAGTCTTTCCAGGGATGAAAATATGCAGAAATATATAAAGGATCCCAAGAAATTTTTGTAAATGGAGGAAAAATACTACTAGTAATGATTTGCATAAGGAATACATGAACTAGAGTAATCGCAATCCCAATGCCATCAGTGCTGATTGAGCTCCCTGCATTGCCATGTGAATTTTTGCATAAAATGCTTATAATTTTAAACCTCTAAACAACCATTTGAAGTAGATTAAACCAATATGTTGCTCAAGGCAACTCAGTATAGCCATTTGTTGTGTTTACATGGCACTGGATATAATTTCTACCAGGTTTTCATGCAGCTGGAAGCCACCAGTGCTGACCCAAGATACTTGTATTCCTTTGGCAGTCGCACTTGGTAGCATGAGAAGTATGCACCAGCATCCTTTGTAACACTGCAAGGAATTTTGGCCATGCCTCCCAGAATGTATGCTGTCCTCTTTGAAAGTACTTGCCTATACCAACTGAACATATGGGTTGCTTGAAGTTTGGCTAGCCTTAGGAGTTGTTGCCAGTCATGGGTCTCCGAAATTTGTTCCCATTCCTTCAGTGGCATTTATTCTCATATATTCTCTGATTTTTCTAATGTTGGGAACTGGAGTGCTATATATCCTTACAACCTGATTGTTGTGTTAGTTGCCTAGAGTCTGAGGAGATAAGACAGGATAGAAATATTTTAAATAAATACGCAAAGTTGAAAATGCATGTTTCCCCCATGTAGCTCTGTAAGCTTTTCCCCTTATGATCTTGTGTGTCAACTGAGGTCATCAGGTGCCTCACTTTTGATAGTCGCCCCTGTTCAGGAGTTCTGCTCATCTGCAGCCCATGCACTGGGCACTGAAAACGAGTGTTTTCAGTGGCTGCACCCACACTTTGAACAACCTTCCTGGTATACTACAGACAGCTCCCACAGTCTACCTCTTCTGTAATCTCATATCTCTTCTTTTTGTGGAAGTAACTAATGAATGTCTCTGATTGGCAGCTGGTAGTGCTGGTTGAAGGAGTTGCAGTTTTAACCTGATTTGCATGTTTTAACTGTGCTTTGAACTGTATATGTTTATATTTTGTATTTATTTTGTTTATATTTTGTATTTATTTATTTGTTTGTTTGTTCTATTTATGCCCCACCTTCCCCGCCAAAGTAGGCTCAGGGCAGCTTACATAAAAGATAAAACACATAAATAACAATTGTAAGATCAACTCCTTGTAAGCCCCCTTGGGCACCGCAGAAAGGAAGGATATAAATATTTTATATGAATAACTTATTTATGCATATAATTTATATTTTGAAGCCTACCAGGTATATACTCTTTTAAAAAGTAACACTTAAAGTAGTCCTGAGTTGAATGACAGAGCCAGGGTCTTAACCTCCATTATATAAAACCAATACTGTCCATGGCATCATACCTATTTCCTGTGCATAATTGTATGTGCTTATCTTGAAACATTGTATGCAAAGTGTTAGACTGAGGCTATAGTTCTAAATAAATATATAGGCTGTGAGGATCATTTACCTCAGAAGTTAATGACAGCAAGAACAAGGCTAAGCCAGGTACATCATATTTTATTTTTTTTCACTAGACTGTATAAGATAGCTGGCACCCACAAAGGGATATTATAGCAATTTGAACAAATCAATCCTGATTCTATTTTCTCTTTTTGTTGGTAAAATATTTTCTTTCTTTACACATCCAAATAAAAATAAATATCACCAGTAGGGGGAATAGATGTACAGAAAACAAACTCAAAAATATTTTTATGATATGAAAATGATTCGAACAGCATTAAGCAGTGCATCTAAAATTCCTGGAGCATAATGGGTTTACCACATATTTTCACATGAAGAAAATGTCAAGTGGAAGTGTGTGCCTGAATTTAGATTTTTCCAAGTACTTGTAGCAGTAATTTACCCTTTCTGTACCATAATGCAGTATATGGCTTTTACAGTGAGCTGGGGGTAATTGTGACATTTCCCTAGCTTCTCATTTTGCCTAATAACTAAATGGAGAAAATAAAAATAAGTGAAGGAAACCATTGTGATTTTGTCATGATTTTACTCTCCTCCCCCCAGTTTTCATAAAAACCTGATAATTGGTTCGAAGTCTTCATTCTAGATTTGAGGTTACAGGACATGGATAGATGGAATGTAATACATCCATCTTCTACATCTCTGTGTAGAGGATAACTGTTTTCTAAGTGTTAATTGAGGATGGGTTTTCATTTACAAGTTTCAAAAGTTTCAGTATTTTAACAACCGAGTAGCAATTTCCCCTTCCTGGCCACATTAATTGTACCTTTTCAGGACCACACTCTACTTGCACTGATTTTATTTATCTTCCAATCTGTGCCCCCCCCCATTGGAAAGGCTACTTTCAGTACAGTGTAAATTATTGTGTAAGGATTTGGAAAAGAGTCGGTTTCCTCCCACATTAGAAGTAATTGTTTTTTAGAGACCTCATCTAGTAGCTCTACTGCTTTTTTGGCAGGGGGAGGGAGGGTGGTGGTGGTGGTGGTGGTACTGGTGGTTTCTTGCTTTGAGTGTCAGTGTGGTGTAGTAATTAGAGCTGGCTTGAGAAGATTGGGTTCAGATGTATGTTTGCTATGAAAAGCTCACTGGATGACTTTAGACTTGGTTCCATCAGAAAATTTCTCTGTGCCAGTTTTCACCACCTATGGCTGATCTCCAACTCCCACCTCAAGCTGTCCTGCTTCTCAGGAACAGCATTTCATGGGACATTTGGGACAGTGGTGGACAGGGCTGGCCCAAGGGTTTTTTGAGCCCTAGGCGGGGCTACCTTCTGGTGCCCAATTGCAGGGTTGCCAAACTCCAGGCGGGGCTTGGAGAGAAGGAACCCCCTCCTGCTCGTGCGGGGCATGCCGGCAAGCCAGGGGAACGGATGGGGGTTTAAACCCCCGTCCCTTCTGTCTGAGCCCCGACAAGCCAGGGGAAGAGGCGGGGGTTTAAACCCCCCATCCCTTCTGTCTGAGCGCTGGCTTGCCAGCACACCCCGCAGCTGCAGGGTGCAACGCACGCCAGCTCCCACTGCCCAACCTGCCCCTGTCCTCCCCACAGCCACAGGCATGCCTGCCCGCCTGCCCATGGAAAGAGGGAGCATATACCGGGCTTCTCTGCCCCTTCCCGCCCTTGGGGGGGAGTTGCTTACCTTTGCCAGGCCGCCCACCCTGCCAGTGCACAGCCACCTGCCCGCCTTTGGCTGGTGCAGGTGCGAGCTGCAGGGGCGCAAGCCGAACTTGTTCCCAACAAAGGCGAAAGTTGTCCGGCTGCAGAGCAGGAAGGGGGGTGGAGAGGAGGAGGCGGCAAGAGGCCAGTGGGTGCCCAATAAGAAAGTTGGGCTTGGGCGAGAGAACTGCAGCTACCAGCTCCGCTTCGCCCCGGGGGGAAAGGACGCTTCACTGGCAGCCCCCTGATGCTCTGCCCGAGTGACTGACTCTTGCCGGGAAGGCACGCTCTGGAGTGATTCCTGGCTGGGACGGAAGGGGAGGACTCCGCCTCCTCCCCTTCCCCCCGTGGCACCGCTTGGGACACGTGACCGGGCGAAGTGGGAGCCTCCGAAGGGCTGGTGGGCTGCCTGGCTGCCTGCGTGGAGATGGGCGAGTAAGGTGGGTGCAGGTCATTGCTGGGGCATTATTCCCCCCTCTGCACACCCAGCCCTCCTTTTTTTCGGGGAAAAGGTGGCGGAGGCTTCCCAGATGGAGGGGCTCGCTCGCTGTCAAAGAGCTGGTGGGGAGCCTTCTGCCTGTCCGGGGCCCTGGTGACTGAAAGGGAGCCTCCACGTTCAGAGGCAGTCAACCCCAGAGTCCCCGTGCTAGGACGCCGGCAAGCCAGGGGAAGGGGTGGGGGTTTAAACCCCTGTCTCTTCCATGTGAGCACCGGCTTGCCGGCATGCCCTGCACTTGCGGGGCGCGCTAGCAAGCCAGGGGAAAGGGTGGGTTTTTTTGGTGGGGCTTTTGGCGGGGGGGGGGCCTTTTGGCGCCTCTAAGGGCTGGCGCGTTCTAGGCGAACGCCTAGTTCTCCTAGTGGGCGAGCCGGCACTGGTGGTGGAAGGAGGGAGCAGGGTAGTCATGCTCCTTGGATGGCAATCCCTTTAGTCCATGGTGATATTTAGGTGGATCCAAGCCACTCTAGCTTGCCTCATAGTATTGTTATAAGGATAAAACAGAGGTGGGGAGAGATTTGTACTCTGCTGTAATACCTTGGAGGAAGGGGAGAATAAAAATGTAATGGAATAAAAGAAGGGTGGAATAAATAATGTAATAAACAGAATGTTTCCTTTTGGATACTGTTGCAGTCCTCAGCAGGATGAGTATATTTGCAAGATGCCAAGGCCATACAAGATGCCTCTGAGAATGTACAGAATTCATTTCCATCACCACTAACTAACTATAGCCAGCCCATACACAACTGTGATTGCAAAAGCAATTCTAAGCAGGTCGACTTAGACTCCTGTTTGGAACCCTGTTCAGTGGGGCTCACTCCCAGGAAATTTTTCTTAGGATCGCATTACAAGTGCAGGGTATCTTGATTAGAGGATGTAGCTTCAAGGAAGATTACTTTGATATCTCTTTTCGAAACTAATTCTGATTGCTTTTATATCGTCGTACAGTCTGGTCCCCACAGCTGAAAACCCTACACAGGCTCAAAGCCTAATGATAGGTTATGTGCTAATATGTTTAAGGAACCCTCAGTGGCTATTTTTTAAAAGCCTAAACAGTCAATGGGAGCAGAGAAGAAATACTTCTCTGCAGTGTTCAAATGCATATTTGTCTTTATAAATGGGTACTTAGAACTCCTGGGGGGAGAATCGGAGGAGAAAAGTAATAGGAAGGGAAATGGTTAAGTACCCTCTTCTCTCCTGCATTCTTTGTACTCTAAATCACTCCCTCTTGAAGCTGTATTTGCTTAGAAAAAAGTAGCACTCAGGGATGTGTGTAACTTGTAGTTAGACCCTCAGTGGCTGAGCTACAAGAATGATGGCTCTGTTATTAATTTGCAAAGTGATACAGTGAATCCTGACAAAATCCATAGTTTTCAAGTAGTGCTTCCCATTCATTTTAGTTCCATAAGTTTGTGGGTGTTGGTGTATAGGAGGCCCCTTCACCCTCTTTGGATTTAGAAATGAACCAATTCAGCTGACTCTCTCAAGACAAGGTCAACTGAATCCTGGGTGCTGTTAAGCCCACCGCTTGCCCCATAGACCCATGTCCATCATGGCTGGTGAAAGCCAGCGGTGATGGAATATGGGTCCCCCTGGTAAATATTATAAATCTATCCCTGAATTTAGGGACTTTCCTGGGGATTTTAAAGGAAGCATTGGTGAGGTTGCTCTTAAAGAAGCCATCTTTGGATCCCACATAAGAACATAAGAGAAGCCAATGTTGGATCAGGCCAATGGCCCATCCAGTCCAACACTCTGTCACACAGTGGTTAAAAATACCAGGTACCATCAGGAGGTCCAGCAGCGGGCCAGGACACTAGAAGTCCTCCCACTGTTGCCCCCCCCCAAGCACCAAGAATACAGAGCATCACTTGCCCCAGACCGAGAGTTCCTATCTATACTGTGTGGCTAATAGCCACTGATGGACTTCTGCTCCATATGCTTATCTAATTCCCTCTTGAAGCTGTCCATACTTATAGCCATCACCACCTCCTGTGGCAGTGATTTCCATGTGTTAATCACTCTTTGGATGAAGAAGTACTTCCTTTTATCTGTGCTAACCCGACTGCTCAGCAATTTCATTGAGTGCCCACGAGTTCCTGTATTGTGAGAAAGGGAGGAAAGTACTTCTTTCTCAGCTTACTCTATCCCATGAATAATCTTATAAACCTCGATCATGTCACTCCTCAGCCATCGTTTCTCCAAGCTAAAGAGCCCCAAGCGCTTTAACCTTTCTTCATAGGGAAAGTGTTCCAACCCTTTTATCATTCTAGTTGCCCTTTTCTGTACTTTTTCCAATGCTATAACATCCTTTTTGAGGTGTGGTGACCAGAACTATACACAGTACTCCAAATTAGGTCGCATCACCGCTTTATACAGGGGCATTGTGATATTGGCTGATTTGTTTTCATTTCCCATCCTAATAATCCCCAGCATAGTGTTGGCCTTTTTTATTGCAGTTGCACACTGTCTAGACATTTTCATGGAGTTACGTACTACAACTCCGAGATCTCTCTCTTTGTCAGTCTCTGCGAGTTTAGATCCCATTCATCCAACTACCACCCAGTTTTGAATCTTTTGTTCCTGGGCAAAGTAGTTGAGAGAGTGGCAGCTGAACAGCTCCAGGCATTCTTGGATGACACTTCAGTCCTTGATCCCTTCCAATCCTGCTTTTGCCCTGGCTATGGAATGGAGATGGCAATGGTCGCTCTCACAGATGACCTCAGTAGACACCTGGATTGAGGTGGGTCAGCGTAGCTGTTTTTGCTTGACCTTACAACAGCATTTGACATGGTCGATTATGACCTAATGACCCACCGCCTCCAATGTGACAGCCTTGAAATGGTTTGTCTCATTTCCCCATGGTCAGGGACAGAGCATGGCACTTGGGGAGAGAGTTACAGCGTGTATGGGGTCCCCCATGGGGCAATCATCTCCCCAGTGTTATTTAACATCTATATATGCCCTCTTGCCTAGCTGATACAGAGCTTTGGGCTGGGGTGTCACCAGTATGCTGATTACAAACAGCTATATCTGTTGATGGATGCCCCAGACAATCTGGTCAGAGGTCTAGAGGCTGTGGTTGGTTGGTTGAAGCAGAGCCAGCTGAAATGAAATCCGTCAAAGATGGAGGTCCTGTGGCTGAGCTGGGGAGATCCCAGGTTGGGATGCCAGCTTTGAGCTCTTGATGGTGAGCCACTAACACCAAGGCTACTTGTGAAGAGCTTAGGAGTGATTCTGGATGCTTCCTTTTCAGTGGAGGCTCAGATCACAAATGTTGCCAGACTGTCATTTTTCTACCTATGTCAGGTCTGGCAACTGGTTCCCTTCCTGTCATGTTTTGAGTTAGCTATAACAATCTAGACTAGATTACTGTAACTTGCTCTATACAGGGCTACCCTTGAGACTGACCTGGAAACTCCAGCTCGTCCAGAATGTGGCGGTGCAGGTGCTCACAGGCACTTCATCTAGAGCCCACATACAACCGGTGCTCTGCCAGCTGCACTGGCTCTAAATTGAATACTGGATCAGATTCAAGATTTTGATTCTAACCTTCAGAGCCCTACACAGTCTGGGACCAATGTATCTTTGGGATCGACTCTCCTGGTACACCCCCCAGAGAGCATTGCGCTCTATGAATAACAACCTTCTGGTGGTTCCTGGCCTTCTTGGCTCTGGCTCCAGCTTGGTGGAACACCCTTCCAGATGAGATCTGGGCCCTGCGGAATCTGATTCAGTTCATCAGGGCCTGTAAAACAGAAATGTTTCTCCAGGCATAGGGCTGAGGCAGTGATTTTTCTATCTAATTTGGCCTCCCCCCCCAGCCATTCATTATATTATTGTACCAGCTTTCACAAACACACAGTTGACACAACTTTACTTGGACAAACTATACTATTAGTGCCTAAGTCACCATCAGATTTTACCCTTGATTGTTGTTATGTTAATATGCTTTTAATAATTATGTTATTTTATTAGTTGCTGTAGATTTTCCGGGTTGTGTGGCCGTGGTCTTGGCATTTTAGGAGCTGACGTTTCGCCAGTAGCTGTGACTGGCATCCTCAGAGTAGGATGACTGGCAACCTCTGAGGAGGTTACTGGCAAAATGTCAGGTCCTACAATGCCAAGACCACGG